>JAVQJD010053737.1:0-19276 GCA_036023655.1 Nannoperca australis | reverse complement strand
TTGAGAACAGTAACAATAAAAAGCAACAACGGTAGATGATCAGGAACACGGGGGCAACAAGTGCAACCACAGATCCAGACTCTACAGCACCGGAGGCAGAAATACCTGCAGAAATCTTTGGAAGGAGAGAGAGGAGCTCAGTGCATCCTAGGAAGAATCCCGGCAGTCTAGGCCTATAGCATCATAACTAAGGGGTGGCTCAGGGTTGACCTGAGTCAGCCCTACTATAAGCTTTATCAAAGAGGAAAGTCTTAAGCCTACTCTTAAATGTGAGAAGGGTGTCTGCCTCCTGTAAACAAATTGGAAGCTGGTTCTACAGAAGAGGAGCTTGATATCTGAAAGCTCTGGCTCCCATTCTACGTTTAAAGATTCTAGGAACTACAAGGAACCTTGCATTCTGGTAGTGCAGTGTTCTAGTAGGGTGATAAGGTACTATGAGCTCTTTGAGATATGATGGTGTCTGACCATTAGGTGCTTTAAAGGTGAGGAGAAGGATTTTAAATTCTGTCTGAGCAAGTGCAGAGAAGCTAATACTGGGGAAAGATGATCCCTTTTCCTAGTTCTTGTCAGTAAACGTGCAGCAGCGTTCTGGATCAGCTGGAAAGTCTTAAGGGACTTTTTTATAAAATAAAACTTTGTTTTATGTGAGAGTTAAAGGACATAACCTGATAACTCCAAGATTCCATCAATATCAATATCTTTAGAGGTGTTTGGGGCCAAGTACAATAACTTCTGTTTTGTCTGAGTTTAACATAAGAAAAATGCAGGTCATCCATGTTTTTATGTCCTTGAGGCATGATTGAAGTTTAGCTAATTGATTGGTTTTCTCTGGCTTGATTGATAGATATAATTGAGTATCATCTGCATAACAATGAAAATGTATGGAGTGTGTCCTAATAATATTTTCTAAAGGTGGCATATTTAAGGTAAATTAAATTGGTCAAAGCACAGCACCTTGTGGAATTCCGTGATTACCTTTGCCGTGCATAGAGGATTAATCATTAACGTGTACAAACTGTTATGGTGATGGTCAATGGTGTCGAATGCAGCACTAAGATCTAATAGGACAAGTACAGGGAAAAGTCCTTTGTCTGATGCAATTAGAAGGTAATTTCTAACTTTCACCAGTTCTGTCTCTGTGCTATGATGCAGTCTGAATCCTGACTGAAAGTCCTCAAATTGCTTATTG
This sequence comes from Nannoperca australis, assembly GCA_036023655.1. NCBI lineage: Eukaryota > Metazoa > Chordata > Actinopteri > Centrarchiformes > Percichthyidae > Nannoperca > Nannoperca australis. Next base: position 18,087 of record JAVQJD010053737.1, on the reverse strand, counting down.
TGGTGTAGAAACTGATTGGCAACTGCTTTCTCAAGGATCTTAGAGAGAAAAGGAGGGTTAGATATCGGTTGGTAATTTGATAAAAACCCCTGGATCAAGAGTGGGCTTTTTAAGAAGAGGTTTAATTACAGCTACTTTAAAGGATTGTAGCACATATCCTTTTAATAAGGATAGATTGATTATATCTACTAAAGAAGTGCTAAGGGTAGAACTTCTTTAAGCAGCCTACTTGGGACAGGGTCTAACAGAATTGTTGATGGCTTTGATGAAGAAATCCCTGAAGTTAGTTGATTAAGGTTGATGGGAGAAAAGCAGTCTAAATGTATATCAGGTTTTACAGTTGTTTCTAATATCCCTGAGTTTGAAGATAAGTCAGTACCAGCTGAGGGCAGGAGGTGCTGAATTTGGTCTCTAATAGTTAGAATTTTATCGTTAAAGAAACTTATGAAGTCGTTACTACTGAACAGAAACCTGGGATTCTTCTTTTTTTCCTCTATCAATGATGAGTAGTAGGCTGCTCTGGCATTACAGAGGGCCTTCCTATAGTTTTAAAAACTATCTTGCCAGGCTAAACGTGATTCTTCCAGTTTGGTGGAATGCCATTTCCTTTCAAGTGTAAGTATAATGGTGTTTAATGCACACACACACTGTGTCAGGCTGAGTCCTGCAACTATAACTAGATAGCAGGGACACAGATTGGAGCAGAGAGACATGAATAATGGAGTGATGATTTACAGCACAATTTCCCGACACATCTCTGTGTCACCAGTTGAACACCCTGTGCGAAAATTCCGAACACTGTGAACGGCATCAAAACTGGCTGTTAATTGTCTGTCAAGTGGGCTGGAAAATGTGTGTGTGTGTGTGTGTGTGTGTGTGTGTACCAATATTTTTCATTTTTATGAACTTATTTGAAACCTGAGTACTTGCTACTTCAATTAAATTCAATTTATTTTCATTCATTCCACGTATCTGTTCCTGTTATGCAGCAATCACATCATGCATTCGGCAAAAGGCAGAGAAACATCTTCGACAGGTTGCCACTCCTTCACAGGCAAAATAAAGACAAAGAAACTCATATTTCATTCACATAAATAATAATCATCAATGTAACATTGCATTGCATAGCATTTCTTTTCCACTGTGATTATGAACTGCAATAGAATTGTACAGATAATATCAATAAAAATGGATGTTTGTTGCATATTTTTACAGTTTTTACTAGTGCTTAAATGTCTAGTGCATACATTTACTAGTGTGTAAATGCTTACATGTAGTTAAACATTGTATAAATATTCTTAAACCTACAAAAATAAGCTTTATAGCAGGGTTTTTAAAATAAAAACAATTAAATTGATGTTGTTGGCTTGAGCTGCTCAGGAGAGGGGTTTGAAAGCCTCAAGCCACGCAAGGCTCTTTTGGAAGAATATGGAACATCAAGAAGGTCACAGCCAGAGGATCTAAGGCTGCACACCTGCTCATATGAGTAAGATGTCTGCAGTATAGCTTGAGGGCAAACCTTTTTTAACACTTAACAAGAACATGAAATCATTTTTTTAACCTTGCAGGTATTAAACGCAAAAATAGCAGGTTTTGAATAAAGTTTATGGCAAATAAAATCCTACATGCTGTATTTTGAAACAACCAGACATGTGAAATGGGTTTCTGATTGATTTCAAAAGAAAAAAAGGTTTCCACTTGGGGACAAAAGCATAAATGGCTTACTCCAGATTGCTAAAAATAATTCTGATTTCTAAAGACATTCAAAGTCACAAGAAGTCATCCACTTACAGCATAATGTGTATAAATACAAAGGTTGTGTTTTACATTTCAAGCACTTTTGGAAAATTCTGAATTTTAATTTAGAAGGCTGACATATTATTCATTGTCCTGTCTCCAAATAAACAGATGTAATCAGACATTAACTGTATGGGATGATTTTCGGGACTCCAATTTTGGCAATTTTCTAAGTTATTTAGAAGGGTGCTTTTTTTAAGAAGAAGAAGAAGAAGAACACACATCTACTTGATACTCTACAGGAAAACAAGTGGCAAATAAATCTTCAATGTAAGGACATTTAATTTATGACTTAACTATCGCCATAGGGAAAAAAGAAAAAAAGTAAAACACACACAATATCAAGCTCATTTTTAAAACAATATAAAATGTTATTCATTGGGTGGCTCATGTTGCCTAAAACTGAACAGACTGTAGGACACTGATATCGGCAGTAAAAACATGTCGGCAAGCATTAGACTGCCCTCGTTAAGCACAAACCTCATTACAGCATGCCTCGCTCCCCTGCTGAAAGAAAGAGTGAGCATTCCCTTCCATTTGGAGGGGGAAAAAAACTGTAGTTAGCCTTTTCTATCTGTATCTTCAAGAAAGGTTTGGTTGTCTGGGACCCATGTGTGGAGGGAGATAAAGCAGAGAAGGGTTAGTAATACAGTGCGGCTATTTAAGAGGCTGTAATGATATTCATTAATTTAGATTCATTTCAACTTCCATCTGGAAAGAGAGAGAGAACGAGAGAGAGGGAGAAATGAGAGAGTTGTTGGATATAAGATTCAGAAGACCGGGATATGAAGGTTTTAGTTGGGGGTCAGAAAGTTAAGCTGGAGTCACAGAACTCAGACAAGAAAAGTAAATACTAAAAAGGGAGCCAATCAGTCTTTTTTCTTAAATAGAGCTTTTGGAATGAACTGCTTTTTGTTTTCTGTTAGGGAAGTATGATTTTGTATGCTGTGCAACTGAAAGACTACGTCAGAGGCATTGGCATGCATTGTATGAAAATAGAATATAAGTACTTCACATTAATTCAAAAACGTATGGATTTAACTTTTTATCCCTTTGACTTTCAGACAGAAACACATTTCAGTGTGTGTCCAGTACTCAAATCCATCCAAATCCTACAGCCAGACAATCCATCCAAAACTGATATGGTTGTAAATTTCACATGGAGGGTAAAGGCTGTGAATTTGTGTGTGGTTGTGTGAGTGCATGTGTGTCTGTCTGTCGCATAATTTCTGGCATCCTAGGGGAGGTGTGTCAGTTCACAGCACAATGCGAAAAATCGGCATGTCAATGCAATTATTGAGCTCTGCTGTTGACCTAACTAAGGCAAAACACAAAACATAAACATGCAGTTACACACAGACACACAAAACTGGTTATTTAGTATTAAACCTGCAATACCTAATTTTCTGGCCACGCAGCAGAAATCAAACTGTGACCCCAACAAATACATATTATTACCATTCCATTTGGAGTTGTGTTTCTGCAGAATGTAAAGCAAATATTCACTCCAATTTTAGCTCTCCCTTTCTTCTCCACTAACTACAGAGGGAAATATCCGACTCTTTACCTGCTAAATGCTCCAGCTAGTTGCTAGCTTTCCTGGGCAGAAAAGCAAAAACAATGAGCTGAAAGATGCTAAAACACTCCATACAGCTGAGGGGAGCTGCTGAGTCAACTGCTAATTATCTGTGGGTTCATCAATATAGGCGACCGCATTACACATAGTTATTTAATTCATTGTTATTATAAAAATATTGATTATACCTGCTTTGAATGTAAGTATATTCCACATTCTTCTATTATAGATGTGTCCTACTTATGGGGATGCTTTTTAGTATTTCCTACAGTGACTCTGCAGCTGCCTAATCTACATCAGAAATTGCATTGTCATGCTAGTATCAGTATCAGTATTCCCTTGTTGTTACAGACAACATATGGTACATATGGTGCTCATCCCTCTGGAGAACAGTTGGCAGATTTTCTTCTTAGGCTGAACAAATTAAGTAGAGTTATTGCCAAGGAAAAGTTTTAAGAAAATAGTCCTTACCTTTTTTTGACATCTTGGGCTGTATGTCAGTAAGGTTGAACAGATTTTATGTCGTCAGTCTTGTGGGATGAAAGCATTTAGAAGAATTTGAAGAATCAGTCCCCTTATGAAACGGGATGAACAGCCATTGCAGTAGCCTAATTATCAAAATGTTCCCTCATATCGTATAATAACAATTTCCTTAAAGGGTTGCTGAATAGTCAGTGACGGAGCCGCTCCATCACTAACTGCGGCAGCACACACATCACGTCACACATCCCCTGCTCCCTTTCATCCCTGAACCATTATCCCTCTTTCCTTCTCCCAAGTTTCAGTAACGTGACCAAGGGTGCACACTCGGTAAGCTATTTTAATTTATGCATACATTCATACAGCGTGATGAATGTATGCCCCTTTGTCGAGCTGTGTTGCATACCCCCCCCCCCCTTCAATGAAGGAAATTGTTTATGAAATTAAAGATAATCCTTCTGTGGGTCCTTCCTGGTTTTAAGAAGCAGGAAATGCTTTATCTGGTGGGAAAATGTGTCGATTATACATATATTTTTTATTATGTCTAGTGGGAAGGGCTTCTGGGTTAAAAGGAGCTGCCTTGGGCCCTGGTGAGGCAGTCTTGACTTGGTTATGGAAGAAGGTAACATCCCTGAAACTTTCAGGATAGACTACATTAGTTTTTTCCCCCTCTTTAGTGAAATATACTTGAGTCACTGAGGAACTCTATTTTCTATACCTGTATTTGGTAGGTTTTTCCTGTTATTATCTTTAGCACGTTATTTTACTGTTTGCACCTTTGGAGGCTGGCATAATAAATCACACCATCACAGTATGTTTTGACTACCTTTGTTTTTCCCATCATTGAAGGATTTTTAAATAGAACATTCTACATATCTAAACAGCAAGGAGCATAACAGGAGGGTGTTACAATACCTTTAACCCGATGTGATGGACAGAGTCTGGGTGCTAGCTGTACACGCAGCACCCAGCATCTCTTTAAATCCTTCTCCATCGTAATGTTAAAACGATTCACATTTCTAATGCCAGACAAGTGTGCCTCTGATGCATGAGGCATTCATGGTACAGCACAAAGTTGCACTTATGTGGGTCCAGCTTTTCACTGTGGCCAGCTGGGTGAAAAAAGGCATAAATTATATATTTTTTGTTTTGTTTGCAAATCACTGTTTCAAAAGTACATTTAAAGTTATGACCAGAAATGTCCATCATGCACTTCACTGGCACTCCTAGGCAACGTGGTCTGAAGGTCATGCGTCATAGGTTTTAATAGCAGCTGGGACTGGAAAAAAGGGGGGGGGAAGAAGGAGGACACAGTAGACCCAGACTTTGTTTCCTCAGGATGTTGTCTTAGTTCTTGGGATAATGAGGAGGCTTGCCTGCTGAAGCTTCATTAAGTATGGTGGAGCAAGACCATGTACTATTTTATATAAAAGGAAAAGCACTTATAAACCACTGCTAGCATGAATAGAAAACCAGTGCAGGGAGGCCCAGGCTGTTGTTATGTGGTCAAATTCATAAGTCCTTGTTAGAATCTGCTCTGCAGTGTTTTGAACACGATGGACCTTCTTCAACAGGGAAGCATTTAAGCCAGAGAGAAGGACGTTACAATAACCAGTGGGAGAGGAGGAAAGGTTAATAAAACATAAAGAAAGCTGGAAGAGGGCTTAACTAGGAGAGTAGAATTAGGCAATGTGGCACACTTTCAGGTAAAATTGTCATTATGATTTTGCAATATATGAGATGAAGAATAAAAAACTTTGATTTATCTTTTCGACCAAAAATGTGCTTGAAATAGTAATTTACTTTGCACTTATTTGGAGAATAAGTAAGGTGTCATTTTTCTGTTTATCTTGGAGTTGAATGTGTTCTTAGTATTATGTTTGTGTGAAGTAATGAGCCCATGCAGAATAATTATATGTCAGTTAAACAAACTTTGGAAAGCTTTATTATTTGAAAAAGATACACTACAACAGTAGACACGTTTTATGAACAGATTTTAAGCATTAGTGAGTGCAGTGGCAGTTTCATACAACACTACTAGTGTTGATTCAGCAGCAAGAGAAGGGCATGTTTACTCATTGCTTGGATCCCATTTCACACTTAATAGCCAACATTATTACTATCTGAGATTTTTTTTATTGAGGCAATTTTTACACAATTTGTATATTATAGTGCTCTTTGTACAATAAACAGGCAAGCATCCACCAAGCAATTATTTAGTTTGCCTCTGTGGGCATTTATTCAAGTTTATTCTTTCTAACAAATAAAATAATTAGAGCTCTTGAAGGCATTAGAAAACCCTTGGACTTCAGGTACTTGATATGTAAAGAAAATGAAATTATGATAATTGTTGTCTAGCGCCCATAATGTTGAGGTATAATGTTCTGTGGAAATATTTTGCCAACCCTGGATATCACTATAGGTCTTGGTTTTGAAACAAACTCATTTAACACTTATAGCAAGGCCAGATATTATCAGTTGAAGATATGCCACTTTCTAAAGTTAGCATAGGTAGTCTGTCCTAACAGCAAGCGGAGTTCGGACACTCTCTGGCTACACAGAATCCGTTAAATATGCACAAATATGTAATGTAACCACTCAAATAAAATATTGCTATGTTCCTATGTTTGTAATGTTAGCTTATAAAACAGAAAACACATGTTTTATATTGTTATATTTTTATGTTTCTTTACTGGTAATGGCATACAATATATCCAGTTCAGTTCAACAACTTGGAGAGGATTGGGCCCAATTATTAATTAATTTCATTATCATTTCAATTTCGTTTATCAGTTGTTCCTCATCCATGATCCCAGCTTTCAATGTGAGCAACAGGAATAAACAAAAACAAAAGTTTGAGTCAAAACGTCGTGCTGTGCAGCACTGCATCACTCACGTCCAGATAAGACAATCTTTGTGCTATTTGTGCCTGTCTGTCAGTGTCTGTTTGTGATGGAGAGCACCGTAATGCTTTTTCTATGATCTATGTCCTGATTCAGCTCTGATTCACAAGGTTTTCACCAAAATGATTATTCTTTGTTTTGCTTTGCACTTTTGCTTAATGAGTCACTACCCGACAGTGAAAAAAAAAGATTTAACATGTGTTAATAATTGTTCACACTTAAAATTGTTCACTTGAAATCAAATGTTAGCACTGCACTATCATTTTAAACATTTTAAAGAAGTTGTTAAAACAAAAGTACTGTGTCAATAAAAATCCCTTCTTTTAAACTATAAACAATCCTATAGAATGTATTAATTTAAATGTTAAATGTTGTAAGTATTTAGGCTAAAACGTGTGTGCTGACTTACTTATTTATTCTATCATGGCTCATGTTTTACAGACAGTATTCCTGGGAAATGGTTTCAGTTGTGGGGCAGGAAACAGGAATAGAGAAATTGTATTCAAACAGTCCACAGCAGGGTGCTGCTTTAGCCAGCCTTTACAGTGGAAAGCCATTTTTTGCAGGCAGGGGATTTAGTGATGGGAGGGATGGGGTAGCGAAATGAAAGGCAAAACTAATGGGAGAGAGAGAGAGAACAAGACAGAAACAGAGAGAGATGACAGAGAAAAGAGGAAGATTATGAGTGCTGTGGTAAAGCAACAAGGATATAAACAAGACAGAAATATTTTAGACACAAATGCTACAGCATAAGGAACACAGATAGAGACAGTGATTCACTGAGGATCCCAGGGAAAGCAAGGTATGCAGAGCATGAGAGAAAAAGTGAGAGGTGATGGGACGGAGATGAGATGTGAAGGATAGAATGAAAGCAGGCAATGTGGAACCACAGTAAAACAGATAGAAGAGAGGAGTCAGATAGCTGGGAAGTGATAAGGAGGCGGCAGTAAGCAGTGCAGCCAGGCATGGCTCAGAGGCCAGGAATTGGTAGTAAACATTTAGTGAGGCAGAGATGGGAGTCCGAGGGACTTTTGAACAGTAGATTGTCTCCTCTCTCTCCACTTGAGCTGTGCCATGAGCTGCGCTCCGCATTTTTAGGGAGTCATCTGCCAAATTGGATCAATAAGTAATTAACACTTTGGCTCTTTGTTGGCAAGTTCTCTTCCCTGACTTCTCTGTTGTTCGGCCTCTCTGCACTGCCCTGCAGACAGCAACACTGACAAACACACTTGCTCGCAAAACCTCAGATACACACAAAGAACACAGCTTGGAAATGCACACATTTACACACACTTTACTTCTTGGGCCTCTGCTGTGCTCATGAGGGTTGTGAGCATGGGCAGTGTCGGTATCAATCCCAACTGTCCTGGAAAGGGCTCTCTGTTCCACCCGAATACCCACTGACTCAGTCTATCTCACTCTTCCTGTCCTTCACTCTCTCCTGGCTCTCCTGTGACACAAAAACATACGGTACAACCCACCCCTGCAGTTCCACCTCCATCCCTTTTCTGTTGTTCCCACTTGTCTTCCGGCCAGAGTGACCTTTACCACCTGTTGATGTCAGCGGGGCACTCTCAGGACAGAAAGGCAGGCAGTTACACATGTATCAATGATGTGCAAAGACAATAATGTCAGTGGGATAGGCAGTGGGATATCTGTAATGTAGAATGATTGAACAGATGCGAGAGAGGAGTTGGAGAGAGAGAGAGAGAGAGAGAAGCAAAGAAAAGATAAAAAGCATGCTAAAAGTGAAAGAAAGGCAGAATGACAGAGACAAAGAGAAAAGGCAGAAAGACATGGGAGGGAGAGATAACAACAGCTCAGGGCCAAGTAGAGGATTGATGTGTGAGGATTCAGTGCAGAGCTCCATCATCAATCCTATTGGCTAATCAGATGTATGGCTGAATTATTGATAAGTGAACCTCATCAATAATTGCAGTGCTTCTGCTTTTGGGCCACAGACCATAGAGAAGGAGGGAATCAGAGCTAGTGGCGTAGCAAGCAAAAACACACTTACTTATGAAATATATAGAAGAAAATAGGAATATAGAAATAAAAGACCCTGAAGAAATTCCATTCATGAATGAGCTTGTGCATGCTGAAACATGCATTTAAACAGAAAGACACTGATGGACACATTCAGAATGCACTTTTTTTTAACCCAGTTGCTTCTTTCACCTCATCGTCAGGTCAGAAACCTTGTAACAGCTATGATGCCACAGTTCCACGGTATATTGTACATTTTCTCCCTGACAGAAAGTGCCAGTTATACAATCGCCATTTTCCCTCTATAAGTCATTATAGATAGTTTCATTTCAAATCAGTATGTCGTTTTGGAACCTTGTTGCTATGCAAAACATAAATGTATCTGTGCATAAAGGAATTTATGTTTTTTAAGCAATCACCATAGAGTGACTCCTAGTGTCAAGACAACAGCATTCTCTATGGGAATCTGGAGCTCTTCTTGTTCTGTATATGGTGAATATATAACTCTTAGGTTCTAAGGCATTTAGAAACCACTTAAATAAACGAGGAGACTTAGAACACACTAGAATTTAAGAGAGTAACATCTTCAGCTCCAGCAGTTTGCATCTCCTTGGATATGGATCCATGGATATGCCTCCCCTTGACTTTCCAATGCAAATTGAAGGTCAGTTAATTATTTTCCACCCTAGGAATGAGGCTGAATGTAATCCTGGAATATTTCCCGCTGCTTGAACAACTGAACAATGCTGTAGTTCACCGGTATAACTTTACAATATATTAGGGCAATGTAACAGTAATCAAAGCATGATTCAAATGATACATAAAGCCATCTAATTAAAAAGGGCATACACATGTTATATATACATGTAGTATGTTCATTAATGGTATCAATGGGAAATAAATTAAGTCTGCATAAAGAGATTCATGATGTTAAAATTGTCTATGTGTGTGCTCAGTAAAATCATATCTTCTACTTCATGCCTATCGTTCTCTTAGAACCTCCAAATTTTTACAAAAGTTGTGTGAAAATGAAAAGCAATTAAATGTAACATACTGAGAATATGGAGGGACAGCATAGAAGTGGATTATACTGCAGCTGTTGTTTAAGAGGTTAAGGTTTATTATATTTTCTGAACTTGTCAATGCTGAAAAAAAATAATTATAATTGAAGCTGACCTCAGCTGCTGGTATTTCTGAAGAACTACGCTACACACCTTTCACCTACAGAGCTGAGTGGCTGACCCACGAAAAATACAGGAGAGTTTGGGTGGAGTATATCTTCAAATATAAGCTACACACTGGGGAAAAAGTCTAGGATTGGCACTTGCACTTAGCAGTTGTTAGCACTGCCTATAAGTATTTTGTAAACCAAACTTTAACAAACACACAATTAAATAGAATTACACTAAAGGTTTGTGGTGTGATACAGTGGAAGAATTGTGGAGAAGAAGAGAGGAGAAATATATGGTCCAAATCCAAAAGATGTGGAGTAGGCATGAAGTTAGAGGCAGATGACATGACCATACCTTTTCCTCTTGTTTTTTCATCTCTCCTTTCATGTTTTTTTCTCATACTCAGCAGTTTCCTGTCGTTTTCAACTCCACGGAAATGATTCAAAACTCAATCACTCACTTTTTTACCATTCACATGAACGAATGGGCCCAGCCTTTCTGCCTGGGTTATACACATGAACACCCATGCATGAGTGAACACCGTACATTCAAGTACAGCCGCACATTCAATGTGTGCACACTCTCTGCAACACAACGTTTACACAATGGGAAAATGGTTGTGAGCATTATTTATCTTGACTGTGACTTTGCTGTGTGTATTATCCCATCATCACTTGAAACTACCACTTTTTCTGCATGTGTGTGCGTCTTTGTGTGTGTGTGTGTTTTTCTACGGACCTACTTTTATGTGTCATAGTGCTGTAGGGGTGTGTACATGTGTGTTTGTTTGCCTGTGTCCTTAAATACACACCTGTGTGCTTGTGTACCTGTGCGCGTGTGCATGTTTGTGTTTGTTGGCAGCCAGGCGCATTACCCTGTCAGAGTGCGGAGCCTGGCTCATATCTTACCTCTATAACAGCCAGATAGGAAAACCACTCCGCTTTTGATTTGAGGCTAGAAAAGTGGTTTAGCACACCTCTCTCATATATCTCCCCTTTTCCTTCTCCCCCTCTCCTCCCACACTCCCTTTTTATTTTTATTTGTCAATTTCCTTTCATCGTGGCTCGGCTGTCAGCAGGGCTGGAATCTGACGTACCTGTGGCTCAGGCTTCAGTTTAACTTTCCACAAAGAACTGAGGATAACACAGCTTTTTTTTTGTGAATGTAAGTGTTCTTTTGAAAAATAGTGGTTCAATTTGTGAGAACTCAGTTATTTGTGAATGTTTATGATGATCAGGAAAGAAAATTCACACCATCAAATTAAAGCTGTAATTCAGCATTTTAACCTTATTGACATGGCTTCATCAAATGAGTGCTTTCTTTCATTGACTATAGACCATAATGGAGTCACTTCTGTTATATGCGTTCCATGTAATTAGATTTTACAGTGCACAAATAAGGACTGACATTTCAACCAAACAAATTAAGTCTTATTTTATATTGGGAATGAACAGTGCTACTAAGACTGTAATAATAATTAGACTTAAGTAAGTAATATGTTAAAAACCATTCAGTAATTGTATCTGCAAAGAACAAAATAAACACAGAGCACAGAGTCCTAAGGAGGGTTGATATAGTTTGGGATTTTTTATTCACATCCTGTTTTTATGTATTTTTTATATTTTTACTTCCAGTTATTTTCCAGTAGGGGTAGTTTTAGCTGCTTTGGTATATTTAGTTTTAGATTTTTACCGATTTTGGTAGGAGTGGTTGTTAAGAAAAGGTGTTTTGTTTTGTACACCTTCAATGCGCAATGTGTAACACAATCGATACTGCATGAATTCTTCCTTTTACTATCACACTCACAGAGTCACACATAGAAGCCCTAAACATATAACTTTCTTTAATCAAATAAGATAATTAATACATTTTTAAAATCTGTTGGTCCTGCGTGTGTTAATGATGTTAGGCTAAAACAGACAAACAAAAAAAGCCATAATATGATTGTGTTTATTGCAGATATGAAACCATAATTATAGACACATTGTCTCCAGAAAATACACTTTTTATTATCTAAAACCTGGGCTGCCTGGGCTCATGGGCTGCAAAAGGAAAAAGGGAAAACAAGAGAAAGAAACCCTGCACTATAACCCATGTAATGACAGATTTCATAGTCTTTAATATATACAGTATGTAATGATAAAATAATATTCTGCTGACTCCTGACACAAACAGTTCCACCTGACATCATTATAAATGTGATGCTCAGTGGATAATGGCACTTTCACTATTCAATAAATTATTATCCACACACTATAAAATGTGATCGGTGCATATGTCAGGATATAATTGTCAATATTTGATATATCAGGGAAACTCAGATGAGTTTGATAAGAATAAATCTGTAAACCATTCACACCATGAGATACTTGAAATAGGTCCTGACTGAGCCTTCAATTTAGATGTCCTGGCTGTCAAGCAGGGTAAATGTGGTGTATATCTGCCTTATTATCTTCCATTGTGTTGCTAGCTTTTCTTTGTCTGTGCTCACCTACAGTGCATCGAGTTGGGCATCCTGCCATGGTCAGCTTAATAAACAACATGATGCTCCTGTGAAACAGTCTGTATTGCACCCTGCTCATTGTGTAAACAGTATTTCACTTATCTACCAATTCTCATTATCAGTGGGGTGGACATGTTTTTGCGTGGTGGCTGTTGCCATCCATGGTCCACTCCTGGATCAGTGCCTGAGCATGCATGCATTCATGTAGACCATTACATATGATTTCTAATACATAAATGCATGAACCTATGTCATGTGCAGTACCAAAATTCTAGGTGTTACTTGCAGAATGAGGTTCCCCTGAATTGTTTGTTCAACCGATATGCTGTTTGTCTGTCTGTCTCTGCTCTCCGTTATATCATCAGTATATCTTTCAATTTAGCAGTGTACCTATTGATAGATGTATGAGATGTGCTAGTCTCAGCAAGACATCTTCATTAGTGTTATCATGCCTGGCTTTCACCTTTGCTTTCTTTCCCAATCCAATGCCCCTCACTTCCACCACCCCAGTGCAGACAAGGGGCTCTGTAACAAACTGCTGTAATAAAATATATTATTAAAGAGTGCTACATGTTTTAGAATATAGCAGTGGGCTACTTTTCTAGGAAATAATCTGTTATTCTCCTCTCTCTTTTTGCTTACACTCCCTCTTTCTTTGTCTCTCCATTGGCCTGCCTCTCTCTATTTCTCATTGCCGTTGTAGGTTTTATGGGTTTGAATGTTGATGACAGTCGAGAATGTGGCAGAGGGCCAACAATATGGAGGGATGAAGAGATGGATGAGAGGAGGAAGAGATCGAGGGAGGGGCGGTGGTTGGCGAGAGGGGCAGAGATTTGCAAACAAATTTAATAACTAGCCTGCAGAATGGAATCACTTTGCTAGCTTTAGAATTGCTCACCTCCCTGAAATAGAGTGAGAAGGAGTAAGAGAGTGGGATATTGAAAAGAGAGAGGGAGTGCATGGGAAGGGGAGATGCTGTATTAAAGGAATGGAGAAATTCTGAAACGTGTCACATCAATTTAAGCCACTGCAGTTATCAGGGTGTTTGGTTTATACCTAAATACTTGGGTGAAAGGGACAGGAATGAAGAGACATTGAGAAAAAGGGAGGAAGAGTGAGAATTAAAGAATAGATAGTATGGAGGACACATAAAGCAGGGGGTTGAGGTAGACACAGAGGGACAGGAAGAGACAGATGGAAGCAGATTAAATGTTCAAGCAGCTCTCCACATGTGAACATGTAACTATATATGAGCTTCATTTAAACCATTGGATTCTTCTAATTTAGAAGAAAACAACATTTTTGAAGAAAATAAAAACCTAATCAGCCAACATCTTGTTCAAAGGGTTCCTAAATGAGCCTCATTATCAGTGATCAGTGAGTTCTCAAAATCATTATGATAACCATTGTCACAGTAGCAGTATCAAGCACTCAGTACGATGCCTTATCGCGGCAACATCAAAAGAATTAGGTCGTAATCAGTGTTTTTTCATTTCATTACTTGATGACATCAAGTAACTGCGTTTCAAAAACCCAGGGGACTGAATTGAAATCAGGTGAATCGAAAAAGCACAATATGCTTCATGTATTATAAGAAAAAGTATCTTATATAGTACAATCATTTAAAATTTTCTTGTTATATATCTACAACAAGTTATTATATGCATGCACGCTCATTCTTTATTTTAATTCATGTTTTAATATTTATTTTGTTGTCATTATTTGGCATTAAACTTTCATGCAGTTACATATATTCAAGATAGACTGTCAGCATGGGGCATTTGTGGTTGAAAATGATGCTCGAGGCAACCCTTCATCAAAGTTTTTACATTCTCATTCCCTAGCTCAACCCATATCACAACCTGTAACCTCTTAAGCAAAAGCTACCTCTTTTTAACCTGGCGCCTCAGGTTAACTTACACCACACAAAGTTGTGTCTTCTCCGGAGTTTGCCATGGTTACAAAGGTAATAATTTTATGAAAGGTTGGATTGAATCTTAATGTTATAAAAACGAAAAGAGAAAGAAAAATCAATTTTTGAATAGCCCCAGTTTCTGTTGAACAAGTGACTTTTTCTTTATTCCTTGCCATCCACTGCAAAGGTGTATGCTCTGTGACTAGTGTGAATTTACATCCCATGAAGTAATAGCAAGGGCCCGTATATCTGCCAGACATTGTTTCTCCAGTGTGGAGTTTCTTTTCTCATGAGGCAATAGCTTTCTGCTACTGCAAAGGTCTTCACCATTCTGTACCTGAGAGAGTACTTCCCCAAGACCCACCTCTGAGGCATCAAACTTCTTGTTGAAGTCTGGGACTGCCAGAACTTTCACCTGTCTCTTTGATACAGGACGTAGCCAATCTTCGCTGGCCCTCAGTTTAGTATCCTGACATTTGACAAGCCCACACTCTATTGTGTATTTAAAGTGCTTAGCTTGACAGGCTAGCCTGCACTTGCCATGACATTACTGGGCTCTTTTTTTGCACATTTCATTAGTAGCCTGGTACTGTTCAACTGAAGCTGGAGCAATGTGGCTGACAACTGTCTTTGCCTCACAGGTTGGGGACCATACTATTGATCCACAACAATGGCTTCACCTCTGCAGAGTTTTTATCAGGATCAAACCACTTCTTTGTAATATAAATCAGCTCATTCATCTGTGTCCGGGGGGGTTGGTCATTCCTAAAACCCCAAACACTGGGCCATCCCAAACTTGGTAAGTCCTATTCTACTCAATGTTTCCTGCTTCAAGACATCATAGTTATTGACTACTGTAGTATCCAAATCTTAAAAAGCTTTCTGTGACTCACCTGACAGGATCAGGTTAGGATAACGACCACTTATGTAGAAGTGTCCTCAAGGGTGTGTCAGTACACTGTGACAACACTGTTAGTTGTGGTTACAGGTGCAATAAAGCAAACCTCCGACTATTACCAGTATTGTTTAGAGTTTTAAAAATTAGGCTGATAATTTAGTGGCTGAACATGTGAACCCATTATTCTGGGTATGCATTAACCAGCAATAGGACCTCATTTATAATAATTAACCGTGGCTGAAAAAGTGGCTTTCTAATAACACATCTAAGTACATGCTCATAGGTAATTAACTCACTAGTAGTGTGTGTTAGTCTTCATTTACCAAATAATCCACTGAAGAGCCAACAAATCACAAATTAACTCTCAGTTCATATTAATTTAATTCAAAAAGTGGCTATAGTGAATATTTAGACTCAACCTTTTTCCACTAAATTTGGCCTTAAGAGATTATTATTATATATTATTATTATAATATTATTGTATTATTTTGCTAAATATACACTACAGGCAGTTAAGATATCCAACCCAAAAGGATTGGTTGTCCTTTCTGTAAAACTTTCCTGTCATGTCAAAAATGATTTACAAATAAATTAGATTTGATATGATAAATGTGTAAGTATGACAGGGGAGCTATCATGAACCATTAATTCACAGGCTGGTGATTGAGCATCTTTCGGAGACAATTTATCTTTGCTCTCAACAAACACATTAGACAAGAAGCACATTACTAGTAATGGTGTATTTGGTCTGAAAATACAATCAAAGTCAAGAATAACAGTGCACTATTCAAACAAAACATGTATTCATTTTAGCACTCCACAATAACGTCTCAGTGGCTGACACGTTCCATGCATGTTTTTTTTCTCTTGAGAGTAAATGTTCCTATGTTGAATCTGTGCAGTCAGTAGTTTGGTTTAGGAGATTACGATCTATAGTCCACAGTAAAGGATAGCCTTACCACCAATATTAAAAACACAACATTGAAATTTGCAGTGTAGAGTTACCAATGTCTTCTCACATTTCCCAGTAATGGTTGTAAAAACAGAGGTAAAACAGGCCAAATCTCTGATATGATCAGTGGAGAAATACACAAAAAGCTGACTTTTTAAATGTGTAAGTCAGACTGTGAATATACCTTTAATTTATATGATTGGAAATGTTACTGATTGAGCATTTAATGAATCTGGACGCTTGGACCCTATCCTGGCCATAATTACCCAGAATCATCCGTAATTATTTTCCAGCCTTCTTAATAACTCCCTCTTGTGTAACCATGAATAAAGATTATTTTATTGGCCAGGAATTGTGGCTATTTGATTGGTTGGGAATGGAGATAGTGTCACCAGTCTGGTTAATTGCTGCTCTAAAATAATTTTAATAAGAAGAAATGCCCTTGGTGGTCTTTCTCTCTCTCTCTCTCTCTCTCTCTCTCTCTCTCTCTCTCTCTCTCTCTCTCTCTTCCTGCAGACACACACTAAGCAAGAGAGGAAAATAGATTGAAATGTTCCCATTAATGAGATATTAAAGCATCCCCTTTTCTAATTATTCCCACTGATTACATGGGTTAGCAAGGATGCCAAAAGTCTGTTTACATAGCGACATAGTAAAAGGATGAAGCGATGGAGAATGGAGGAGATGCTCCTCTGGGGTTCTTGCGGGACCTTATGTCACTTTAATGAACAGATAATCTATGCACGATGTATACATTAAAGATTAGATGGCACCTTCAGATACACATTAGTTTCTGTAACTAATGGGCAATCGATGGCTAGCTTGCAAGAGTGATTTTTTTATAGTCCCATTGGGGTGGATATACATTACGTGTAGGTTACATGCATGTTTTTTTTTCAGTATTTTGTATTCTGTAACTTTGTTTTTGCAGTTGTGGCACACAATTGACACCCTGTATAATTCATACCTATATGAAGCCCATGTTGCTCTGTGTCTGGATGTGCAAGTGGGCAATTGTTTTCTAACATGTTAGCTGTAACCACTTGATAAACTAATCGTATATCAGGGCTCTGTTAACACTGTAAGGATTTGGGATTTTTCTGACCTGTAGCTTCAAGTAACTTTAGTATTTTGTTAAATAAATACTTACTTTAACTTCTTGTCTTGCACACCTCTTGCTGTGCTTTAATTCTTACTGAGCTTCCATTTGAATCAATAGAGCAGCAGTTCAGATTTGTCTGGCCCATCTCTTCCTCTCTTTTCTTCCTTTTCATTACAGTTTCCCTCTGTGTAAAGATCAATAGCACATTGACCTATAATGGCACAGTGCTATTGCTAGTTTTGCCTTGTAAGAATGTGAAAATTACCTGTATTCAATAGACAGGCAGGGTTTGTGTGAGTTTGTGTATGTCTTTGTTTGATCTCTCCGCTGCTGAGTTTATTGATGGTATCTGATAACACTGCATGCCTCTCCTTTGTCAAATGAGATGACCAAAGACAAAGAGAGAAAATGAGAGAAGAAAAAGCCAGTAATTGATAGCTTGAGAGAGTGAGAAAGAAAGACACTAAAGAGCTATTTGGGTGCACTATGTTCTTAGTAAATCAAAATTATTTGTTTCCAATAACAATATGAGCAAAACACTATACTCACTACAGTTCATTTGTAGCTCTAACTACAAAGTCCAGCTGTAGATCTTCACCACTCTACCCTAAATTTAATTTACAAATACATGCTTGATTTTTCCATCCAACCTGCTAATAATCTGATATTGCTATTATTGGTGTATCACAACCTGTCATGGTTTGGACAGTCCCCCATGTCCTGTGTTTTCCCTTCTCTCCTGTGTGTCTGCCTCTCCTGTGTTGTATGTCTAGGCCTGGGCGGAGCTTGTGGAGCACCTCCTC
>JAVQJD010053732.1:0-32295 GCA_036023655.1 Nannoperca australis | reverse complement strand
TTTTTTTTATAATACAATAAAGTCCGAATTCTACCATTAAAAAAAAAAATTCTAAACTCCAAAAAAAAAATTTCACACATGTCCCTAATCCTCTTCCGTAGATTTTTACTTAATACCTCAAATGACGAATTTACAAGCAAAGTCTTGGGCTTTCACATGTTGGATTCCAGCAAAGCTGAACTGAGAGAATGAGACCCACATGGATTGCAAGCAAAGGCCTACCAATGGAGTGCCGATGATCTCAAGAACAAGTCTGGATTATTAAAACATAAACTCTGTCTTCCATGTTTATAGTCCAGTGTGGCCGTTTGTCACAGTGTGTGTTTAATTCTAGTTGCCTTGTCTGTTATATGAAAAGAAATACATCTGATGGGAAGGTTTTTATTTACTGATTTATGAACTACTGGTACCTAAAGCCAAGGATGCCATTTGATTTTAGGTTTTTATTTACACCTATGGGTACTTTGAGCCTTTGAACAGCAGCTAATAATAAAGATGCTTTGTATGAAATGCATTAAATGCATTTTATTTTGTATCATCTTAGATACAAGTGCTGTATTTTTGAAATACATGATACAAGCTGCATTGTAAGCAAGTGTGAGTATATTTGGATCCAGTTAAAAGGTGTCTGATTGCTCTGTGAGCCTAATCATCTTATTGAGAGGATTTTCAACCTCTTTCATCAGGAAGTGATTAAACTGACAAGCACACTCAAATCACACTTGACCTTTGGAACTTCAGCATGGAGAGCACGCAGACCTGATCAACAGGAAGAAATAAAGGCAACATGTTAGATTGGCTCACAGGAATTCAGCATTAACTGACGTAGTGTCTGATCAGCTTCTTATATTGAAGTACCATGAGTGAGAGATCATAGTACTTGTTTGTGTGTGTCCTTATTGAGACAAGGAAACCATAAACATGTGTTTCCCCTTCCCCTGGATCCTGGGAACGTCTGAATGGACACCTTTTGATTTAAACCCAATAGACAGTTTTTTTCAAGGTGAGTTGACGGTATGTTTTTCTTCCTCATGGCAATAAAAAGCTTAATTCTCCTGTGTAAAGTAGTTTCTTTACATATTTATTTTTTGATTGTGGTATTATTCATGTTTTAAAGGTCTTGTGGGTGCTTGTGCAATATTAGTGCTGTGCAATTTCATGAGAGTATACCACTTCATTCAAACATGCAGGTTAGTTTATTCTGTAAAACATAATTGAACATTTTAGATGTGTTTGTGTGCAGAGTATTTGTAATTTATTTTAATTCACAGTGATTTTGAAACTGAAAGCAAACAGAGGTCATCCTCACCTGGCAATCCTCTGAGAGGGAGCTGGAGAACAGCTCTCCAGTTCTGGTCCTTGACGGTCCTCCTGTCTCTGGTGGGCTCGAAGGTTTCCTCTCTGGTAGTGCTGGAGTTTTCTCTCAGAGCTGTTTGTGCCTGGGCAACAGCAGGACTGGTGAGTTCCTCAAACACAAGAACAGAGTCATAACACATTGATTTGGGCTTGTTTTGCATGTATATGTACTTTAAGTGTCTGTTCTCATGTTCAACACATAGATCTCTCTAATTCTGATCTGACCTATTTTCACCCATGCTCCTTTATCTGAACTCAGGATGCCAATGGCAGAGGCCTGGATCTGCTCCTAATCCAGTGCCAGTTCTCCCTGGGGTGCGGCCTCAGCTGTACTCTGTCCTTCCTCCATCAGGGGGCTCCACACAGCTCCCTCAGCTTGTGTCTGGCAGCTGCTCTCAGCTGGGCACTGGCAAGCGTAAGCCACAATCTGTGGAGCCATGTGGCCAGACTCTACCCACTACATTGCACGGAGCGTGACTGTGGGAAGTGCATCACCCTTCTGACCTCTGGACACACCATACTGGCTTCACTGCAAAGAGTGGTTGTCTTGGCCTTTGCTTTAGCAACTGTGGCTTCCACCACTACGGTTTATGACCATTTCCTCTCTCAGAAGGATGCTCTGAAGTTTTGGATCCCATTGACACTCTGCTACACTATGTTGGTGGTCTATATTCAAGGTGATTGTCAGGACAACTTGGGGAACAAAACAGGTCCTTTAGGAAGACTTCTGGTGAAGCATCTGATGAGAAACATCAGAAAACATATCTCAGGAAACAGAAAAAGTTACAGTGCTGTGGGCGCAAAAGACCCTTCATCACTTTTGTGTAACTTTTTTTTCTCATCTTTGCACAGAGGATCAGAAATGGCAAACTGGTACAGCGGCCTTGTTGCACACTGCAGTGCTGCGACTGGGAGCCTTACTGGTGCTCGTACTGACTGTGGGTGACTGGTCTGATGTCCTCCACGTCCTCATCACTTTCCTGGGCGAAGCAGTCTGCCTGCTGCCCTCTCGGGACCTGCTCGGGGCTGTGTTAAAGGTCTGTGTGAATCATCTCCTCCACTCACAGTGATTAAACCAATATATTTTACGTTTCCCTTTTTTTTTTTTTGCATTTAAGCTGTCACTTCTATGACATTTAATAGTCATGCTTCATTTTTAGGAAGAAGAAGACACATCTAAACAGAGCTCCAGTCACAGAACACGAGAAAGCACAAGGAGAACATCATCAAACATCAGGTGACAGTTGATGTTGTACCTGAAATCTACCTCAAGTACCAGCAGCTACCTCAAATGTCAAGATGTGCTAATACCCGATGTTAATAATAAAATAATAAAAGGATTATTGTGTACTTGCTGTTATTGAGTCTTGTTTTAAACAGGAGGAAAGATTTTTTTAAAGAGATTGCTATTTTTGGAAGATTAGGAGTTTCAACAAATATGATAATTGCAGGCAATTAAGTCAATTAATTACAATTTAAAGGGCTTTATTGTTTCAAGAAAATTGTTGCCAAAACATCAAATAAATATTTTGACAGCACAATAACAGTAATATGAACAATATTAAGATTGATATATATTCATGATATATGTGCGGATGCATTGCAACAATAATATATATATATATATATATATATATATATATTGCAATATTGTTTCTATGCTTCATGTAATGGAAAAAAAAATACATGAAAAGGGATCGTCGAGCTGCATAATAAATATTCAGTATTTGGATGATGTTTTTCTGTAGTAATACAGTATAATCAAAGAGTAGAGTAGAGATGAGTAGGAAGCTGATGAAATGTACACAGTGTAAACAGATTAGGTATCTTACTACTAAGTAGTCATTGCTGTAATTGAGAAATGCATCTTTTATGAAAAATACATTAAGGAATAGAAGAGAGGCATTCAGGAAGGTGTGTACATTTTAAGATTGTAATCATCAAGATGCCACATTGGAATCCAGGCCCACTGATGGTGATGGTATGACCCTAATTAAAGGGGAAATCCACCAATTTCACACATGAAGAGTACTAGTACTAGTCAGTCTGTGAAAACAGTTTTATAATGTATAATTATATAATTCTGTGTCTCTGGAGGGAGCTTTGTGAAGTAAAAGAAATCCGAACTCTGATGATGTCATAGTGATGTCATCAGGGTTATGTTAACTTGGGTTTGAGAATGAAAATGACAGAAAACGTGGGGTTTTAAAGAAGTGGGCACGTAGGATGCAGGGGGTCTACTGAAAGACACTATACAGTTGCATTGTGGGTAATGCAGGATCCAGCAATTTTATAGCTTTACTTTCCTCACTGTGGACTAAAAGTCATAATATCTCAGCTTCAGTTTCTTTTATTTTCACTATTTTCTTTTTAATCTGTCTCTCACAGTTCATCCAACTTTATTGAACACTGAAGTACTTCTTTAACTGTTGACTCAAAGCAGTCAATTAATCTTACTCCCACTTCATAAATATTTGGGTAAATTTCTTCCTGAAATCAACATCAATTGTATTTGTGAACATGCAATTGTCATTGTTTTTCCTATCTACCGCGTGTCTTCCTGTTTCCTTTCCTTCATTTCCCTTCATTCTCGTTCCATTGTTGTCTTGCACGCTCAGATAGTTCAAACTTGAGGATTAATGTAAAAAAAAAATACTGTGATGTTGGTGAGTGAATTGAAAAATCTTGCTGCAGAAGCAGTGGAGAGGTTCAGAGGGTTTAATGAGGATTTGGGCTGTTGGGGGGGCGGAGCGTGGAGGTCTGGGGATTGTGTCATCAGTAGGCATGCTCCCTCCTGCAACCGTGACATCACAGCAGCATTCCTTTCCACAGAGCTGGAACAACAGAGACCCCCATCACTCTCCTCATCTCCGTCTCCTGTTCCCCCTCTCTCACACATTCCTGCCTCACTCTTCTTCTTTCACACTGACCCACATCGATCCGGAAAGTTTTAGTCAACATTTAGTTTCTCTCTCCATCCTCCCTTTTAGCTCTTAGGAGGGGAGCAGACCTCGCAAGGTTTGGCTCCGGAAACTAACCACCATATTTGCTGATCAACAGACCTGATATTGCTTAGACTCACTCTGGTGGAGACTCTGTGGAGCAAACACAACAAAGCAGCTATTTCATGGCTCTCACAGACATCACTAACTGTGCCCCCCCCCCCCAATACACCAATATCTCCTCTTGCACAATGCCCCGATTCATTGCACTGTAATGCTGCTGCTCCTTTGCAGTGCTTTAACACAAAAGCCCCATCAGGAGAGTCTAATGAAGTCCGCCGCATAGTTTCAGACGTCGGTGAGGCACAAATGGAAGCAATGCAGAGTGACACTGATAGTGAGTCAAGGCTAAAGTGATATAATGTTGTGGGGGAAGGGAAGAAGGAAAGAGGGAGAAGAAAAAAGGAGGCAGACTCAATGAGGGAGGTAGGGGAAATAAAGCTGACAGAACAATAAGGCAGAGCTGCACAGGAGAGAGAAACAGGACAGTTTGAGACAGAGAGTTTGCTGGAAAAGGCAGGTACAGTCACATCCTGCTGGCATGTAAAAAGATAAAGAAGTGGGAGGTGGCTGTGGGTCACTGCTCCGTTTAAGGGTGAAAACCTTATAAAATACTTTAGGATACTGCCTGTTGCATTTGTCAAAGGTCTGACTGCGTGCTTTTGGTCAGATTGCCCAACTGTTGCATGACTTTCTTTGTGTGGGTGTGTGACTATGTGCATGCATATCAGTGTGTGTGTGTGTGTGTGTGTGTGCGTGCGTGCGTGCGCCTGCCAAGTTTTCATAGTGGATGAATGTGTCATGTTTTTTACTGCACTTTGCCCGAGATTAACTGTTCACCTTTTACGGTTGGGAGGGACGTGGTATTGTCATTCAGCCAGAGAAGGAGGAGGGGTCGACGGACGAGAGAGTTGGGGAGGGAGGTACAGAAGGAAAAGGAGTGGCCTTCTGCTGATAGTCGCCTTCTATACCGGAGTAAAGTCTTCTCTCACTGGCAGCTTATAGGAGGGAAAACAAACCACAAGGCTTTGAGATACAGAACAGGAGAGGAGGAAGAAGAAAAGACAGAGCTGTCTTCAATCCACATTCCCTCCCAGGTATGTAATGGCAGCTCACAGCCAGAGTGAGTGCGTTTAAAGGAAACAGATTGTTCAGATTTGTGCCTTCTGCCTCTAAAACCATTCATTATGGGTAATGAGAGCTGTGAGTGTGTGAATTTACCACTCTAAAATGAGAGTGAGTAAATTGACTGAGTGGGCGTATACACCTAGATCAAATATTATTCAGATGGTAGAGATAAAATGTCATGTTCACTACAAGTATGTTTTATCATTATATTCCAGGGTTGCTTTAAAAGATCGAGTGAGGTGTTGAGTCCATGATGTGTTTATGTGTGTCCTTTTGAACAGGACTATAAAACATTAAATGCTGCAAGCATGTCTTGAGTCTAGATGATAATTGTTCTGTCCTCCTTCTGTCAAAGGCTGTATGTGGGTTTTAAACAGTCATGGCATCAGCAGCTCCACCAAAAAGGATGGTGTCTTCTTTCTTCATCACTCTGGCGTCTCCTCACCAAGCCACCGTGACACAGCAGCAGCCTGCACTCCAAGCTCAAAGTGCCCCAGCTAGAGAAAAGCAGCACGATGCTGTACGAGTCAGCCCAAGTGACACAATCCCCGCCGTCAGACATAAGAAAGAGGAGCCCTTACAGTCTGAGCCTCATGGCAGTGTAGATAGCTGGACTCATGTGGGGGCTGCAGCCCAAGCTTCAGACCCTCATAGCCCAAAACCTACTCCACCTGGACCCAGCAGAGGAAAACTGCAGGAGGACAACAGAGGTGATGCAGGTATTCATGATAAACTCTATCTTTTATATAGGATTCAATACAAAATAGTGCACTGAGACAAATCTTTGATTACATTACCTATTACTTAGATTCAGAATTTGACCCTACATGTTACTGATGCCATCGGGGCCCGGCTGACTTTTATATGGATTCCCGAACCATAATATCAGATAAGTTACTACTTGTCCTCACCAGATACAAATGAGATGTTATTGCTTTCCTGGCCTTCATTGCAACACGTCTGATATTGTTTAAAGGGGAACTCGGTTTGTTTGCCTTTTGTGGCTCCAGAAGGAGCTGAATTAAGTCTGATAAATTGACTCAAGGGATGTCACTTGAGTCAGCATCGGTCAGGGTTGAAGACTACAAGTTAGAAAATGAAAAAAACTCGGGGGGTGTGGATTAGCCCCCATCTGTAGCCCACTCCTCATCTTTGCTTGAGGCTACATTAGCTGCTATTAACATAACACACCCAAAACTCAGACTGAACTGTCAGCGGTCGGGTTGCATTGTGGGTCATGTAGGTGCCAGGTTTTGACAAGTAAGAACATGTGGGATAACAAAAACGATATTGCTGGTTCTGCTGCATCGATTTTGATAAATCTTTTAACTGCCCAATATGAGTCCGATGTGAAATGCTAAAGTGGTGGAGTACTTTTAATTTGGAAAAAATACTTAACCCTCCTCTCACACTCGCTGGATTCAGGATGTAATGTGTATAATAAGGCTGGAAGCAACAGCAACATGCTAGAAACATGGTGAAAAGTTCTCACTTTAGTTCAACTATTATACTAAGAACACATGCTGTTTTGCATCAATCTTGTTCAGAATTTTTGTGTACATTTTTTTGACAAACAGAGCTATTCCCTCTTCCTCCTCCTCCTCCTCCTCCTCCTCCTGCTGCACTGCCTTCATCACTGGGAACATCGCTCCCTAAAGAATCAGCACTTCCACCACCTCCTCCTGCCCAGACGCCTCTCTCCCACCCTCTGACCCCAGGCCAGCAGCCAGTTTACAACAGAGAGGTATGCAGGCTTCTCTCACAATGAAGCTAAAAATGTTACAATTGTACCACTCAAATCTTCATGTTTCACTGACTGTCATTTACTGTTTTAAACACTGGATCCCAATTTTCCTCAATAAATTTCGCTTGAAGCAGATGAGTCATTTTTTCCCACAGTAAAGTATTACAACGTTCCACAAGTTTTACAGATACTGTGTTATGTTGTGCAGTGGTTGTAAAGAATCATCTGCAAAACACATCATGAAGGAAAAAAGAAGCTGTTTTTTAGATATGCAAAATATTCAAAAACACTTTATGAACTGTACACAATTTGCTACACAAACGAGGTCTGATAATATGAAGACACTCCCTTTCTTGACCATGTACCTATCTTTTCCTACGGTGTAACTGTACAATGCATTCATTGTTTTATAGATTTATGTCTTTATTATGTTGGATAACGTATTTAATTAATATTATATATATAACCCAAATCTACGCTTCTTTTATTTGGAAATATTTTATGAGAAGAACTTTAAATGACGAGCTCGCTCATGATTGTGACATGACTTTACCAGATGTTCTTTAACCAGTGAAAACATTCAAGGACAATCTAAATATGTATTCGTATTAGGTTTACTTTAATTAAAACCAGTAGAGGGACATTGTATAGAGAGATATTTGGAGTAAGTAGCTTAAAAAGGCAACAAAAGCAGAATTTCTATGCCCTAAATAGCGATGTGGTGTAAAACTTAAATATTTTTGTAATTCAGTTCTGATTTTATTGGACAACTCTTTTCTTTTAACCTTTACAGTCTCTTCTCCCTTTCTCTTTCTTTCATCAGTTTAAAGATTAGTTTTACATGAACAGTGTGCTTTACATTTAAGGTGGAAACTAGCACACCATCTAGTGGGTTTAAACAAGATGAGCAATCCCAAGGGATCAATAAAAATGGCCAAGACACAAGCGGCAACAATAAAGGTAACATGATCTCTATTTACACATTCACCACTCAGGTTTTAAACAGTTCCACTTTGACAATACACGTATTTTATTATGACCTGCTTTGACATTTGATGCTTGTGTATAATGCAGAGGTGTGTGGCTTCTGTCGGAAACCCGTGGCCCTTTCTGAACCTGCAATAGAGGCCTTAAACAGGACGTACCATGAAGGCTGCTTCCAGTGTAGATCTTGTCACATTCCCCTGGCTGGTAAACACTACTACAACAAGGCAGGAATCCCCCTCTGTGAAGACTGCTACCAGGTACAGTCAATACAGCCTCCACTACAGGTTGTTATCAAAGCTCCAAACACAAATGCAAATCTTCCTAAAGGATCATACCAATGTTTTTGCATTCTCATTTACTTCAAATCATAATATGCTTTACATTAGTGCTAACTGTTATCCAAAGGATACTATAATGTTTTACATTTTTGAATTGAGGCTTTCCTATAGCACTGGTTTCCTGTACTCTTACTGCAGCATGAAAATCAGCTTGTACAGACTGTAAATCCACTCATCACAGTTAACACTGTGTCACCAGTTTTTAGTGTCAGCGTTATTTTATCATTGCATGCTGTAGTTGCAACTGGAGACTGAGTTCAAGTCTGACTGTATTGTAAAAATAAAGAAAGTCATGACATTTATTGTGACGGACTGCCTGTCTCAACCAAGTTCCAGGGGTCTGCAAGCTGATTTTTTGTCTTCAAATAAATGAATGGAGGCCAATGGCTGCTTGGAAAGTGAGGAAACGGCATTCAAAAATGTAAACACAATGTTATGTTTTGGAAAATGGCCAACAATCATACATATGAGGTATAAATGGTTTGTAGTAAATGGGTTAAACATTGGAAGCATTAGTATTCTCTTTTAACACAGAAATGTATTACCATTAACCATGTATTTCTATCTCTTAGGCCAGTCTGGAACTTTGCTGGGCATGTGGGGAGGCTATCACAGATAATGTGATCCGAGCACTGGAGCGAACATACCATCTCTCCTGTTTCACTTGTGCAACATGTAAACAGCAAATTGGAGAGCAACCTTTTGCTCAGGGAGAAGTTGGAGAAGTGTATTGCCTCCGGGACTATTACAGGTGTGAGAGTTGAAAATGATGGCAAGCACTGCAAGATATGGAACAGTGATTTGCTTTTTATGGTACTTTTAGATGGTATTCTATGTCGTCCCCTTGTGTAAAGAAGCTTGACTTGAAGGTGCTATACAAAGTAAGTTGCCTTGCCTTGTCTAATATTTTCTTTCTTCTAAAATGTTGTCCATAAAGGAAATATGCTCCAAAGTGTAGCGCCTGCAAGCAACTAATCATTCCAAAAGAAGACGGTACTGACAGCTATAATGTTGAGTGTCTGGGACGCTCCTTCCATGAGAACTGCTACAGATGTGAGGTAGGCGTTCTGCGAGCAAACAGTGAACTGCACAGACACACTGACAGGTATGCAAACACACATTAATCACCACCAGTTATTAAGTTTTTCATATTGTTTGCAGATCTGCGTCATCCAGCTCTCTCCTGAACCAAATGAGCGCGGCTGCTATCCTCTGGATGGGAAGATGCTTTGCAAATCTTGCCATCTGAACCTGGTTTCTGGCCAGCACTAACACTGGCCTTGTAGCCTGGAATAAACTACAACTAATGGAAAAGTGCCACAAGTTCAGCTATTAAAAGGATGGGAGATTTAAATGCACTTTGCATGTGCATTGAAGGGTCTGGAATACAAATGTCACACAAACTTTTCCCAACAGAACGATAATGAAATATGGTTTCTTTGTTATATATCATCAATATATCATGCTTTCTGATGTTCATCCTATTCTTCTTTTATACTTGATAATTTTGCACTCAATAAATTCTACAAAATGCACCAAATAAATTTATGCAACAGACTTTACAAAAATGTACGGCAAGCATTATTTGATTTTTTTTGTAAACCTCAGTCAGTATATTGTTTCTCTATCACATTAACCCTTTATATAAAAATTAAAACTTTATATAAAGAAAAGTCTATTTAAAAGTAAACTAATATATATTTGATCTCGAGGCAGGCTCCAATATGGACAGCTTTTGTGGAAGTAAAAATACAATAAGTGTTAAGATGCGAAAAGAGGAGTCGTAAGCCAAACAATCAAGTCATTCTTTAGTCAAATGCAAACCTTTGCCTGGATGTATTTTTAAGCACCTTCATGAAGGTTCAAAGACCTACATGAACATGCATGAGTTTTTGCTCATACAGGCAAACCAAAGACCTCTATGCTTGAAGCTGCAGAGACTTTACTCAGGCTGACTGAATACAGGACTGAATATGATCACTCTTCAAGCAGGATCATTTTACTCACCTGCTCAGGTAAAGCAGGACATGGAAATAATCTTCAGGTAACGAAGTTTGCTCTAAACCGCCAGTATAACATGAACTTTGTGGTGGAAATATGTAAGCAACAACACTGAATACAGACATTAGAGCTTTTATATAATAGTACAAAAATACATCCTAAAGAACTCAATATGGACCACAATTTGAAGGTGTTTTTGATGTGAATGTAATTAAATCCACATTTCTATCACATAAAGATCTTCTCGGGACCACAGGGCCTTTATTGTCTTTTGCCTCAACAATAGAACTATTCACATTGGTTTGACATTACAATATTAAAGTCCCATTTAGATCTCAGTGGAATTATTTGTTATTTAAGTTCTGTATCTCATAATGACATGGCTGTGGAATTATATGTCTGTGTATCAAAAACGTTTATTAAAACATTTCCTGAAGAAACGTAATTTTGTCATCTGCCAGCAGATGGCCAAACAAATTCTGCCATCTGCTGGTTCCCTTTTGGATCAAATCAAGCCTGTTGCAAGGAATCTTTGCGTCTGATAGTAATTTAGGGTTTGAGCATCACAAAAAGCTTGTACAATTGTGTTTTTATCATCTTATAAATACATATATTTTTAAATAAGCCATGTCTTAACTTTTAAAGATACACAGACCATTTGACATGCTTCCATCAACAGCATTTTTACTTGTCTGAACCAAAAATCTATCGATCTACTCCAGACTGTGCAGAACCCAGCTGCCAGGCTTTTACCAGAACCAAGAAACGTGACCACATCACTCCTGTTTTAGCTTCCTCACACCGGCGACCAGTATGTTTTAGAATATATTTTAAGATATAAAATTTACTTTGAAGGCTCTTGATGTCCTCTCGCCCCGCTTTATCTCTGACCTGTTAGTACCGTACGCACCCGTACGTTGAGGTCCTCGGGCAGAGGTCGTTCGTCTGTTCCAGAGGCCTGGCTGAAAACTAAAGGGGACAGAGCATTTGCAGTCAGGGCCCCGAGGCTCTAGAACAATCTGCCTGAGGAAATCAGGTAGGCTGAGTGATCTCCAATAAATCCCTTCGTAAAACATACTTTTATCGGAGAGCCTTGCCTGATTTTACGCGAGTTTTATGTATTCTTTTATTTTCCTGACTTTACGTGACTTCAATTTTTCTTAGAACTGTCTTTTATTTCCTTTAAATGTGTTTTTATTTATTTATCTTGTAGTAGTATCTGTATTCTTGATTTTATGACTTGAATGTTTTATTTTGACGCACTTTGTAACGTGGATTTTGAAAAGTGCCCTATAAATATAAATATTATACATATATAAATAAATATTATTAAATATTATTATTTTTATTATTCACAACACGTTACTAGGTAAGTATTGCAATGGTGGTTTGCTAGCAACTACTTTTCTTTCCTGACTGGTCTTCATAGTGAGACGATTAACTTCAATTCCTTCCTTCAGCCTCAAGTTTTAAAATACGTGTCTATATTACAATGTTGTTTACGTTCAGCTTTAAAGGGATATTTCAACTTGTATCAAACAATTCAACAGCATTTAAGCATAAATCCAGTACAGGGACTG
The DNA here is from genome assembly GCA_036023655.1 of Nannoperca australis. Lineage (NCBI taxonomy): Eukaryota > Metazoa > Chordata > Actinopteri > Centrarchiformes > Percichthyidae > Nannoperca > Nannoperca australis. Next base: position 20,159 of record JAVQJD010053732.1, on the reverse strand, counting down.
TGGTCATTAAAACATGATGGGATCTGCTTTTCTGCTATTGGGATTTATTCCAATCCATAACCTTGATTACCTCGCGGACAACATTGCAGTGACCCGCAGATCGATCTTGCTCGCAGGGTGCAGTTTGATCTCCTTTAAGAAATCGCGTGATCACTGTTGCGCATATTTCCGTAACGATCGAGCACGCGCTGCACACCGAGCCCGGGGCCGCGCGTGCTCGCACCCAAAAACCAACAGGAGCGAGGCTCACTCGCGTTCACGTGCATGGATCGAGGACGCAGCAGCTAAAGCTAAAGGGGGCAGCAGGCGACCAGGCCCAGATTATTCACGGAGTCCACCGTCGCTCATTTTGTTCAGGCGGACCTCCGACCGGCAGGGATTAGAAACGTGCCAGATCATATGTGTGTGAAGGGGGAAAGACTACCGCAAGATGGTTCGGGAAACCAGACACCTTTGGGTGGGAAATTTACCCGAACATGTTCGAGAGGAGAAAATTGTGGAGCATTTTAAACGGTATGTTACGCAAGAGGGATCCTCTGTTGGTGAACCAGCGCGCGCTAGGTGCAGCACTAATGTTAGCTAGTTGCGACGGGTAGCCAGTGGCTAATGCTAACACAGCTAACGATAGCATTTTTTAAGTTTTACAAGTTTCTTATGTGCTGCCGGTGCTATATTGCAGCACAGCGATATTTGTTAAACCGAAATGTCGGGAATAGAAACACTTAAGTGTAAATGTGTACGATTTGTAACGTTTGGCTAACTTTTGGTAACGCCAGGAAGCTGGTAGCTAGGTTTGCTAGCCACCCAACCAACCAACCAACCATTTTGTGGGAAGTCGAGACGTTTTCATGATCAGTACGAGCCAAAAGGCAGCTAACGTTAGCTGGACAGCAGGTCACATAACACAACATGACTTGTGTTTTTTAGCCACTGGAAAAGTCTAATACATAGTTATTTCTCTGGTCAAAAGTGTTGAAGAAATATTAAAATGTAGAGAAGCCAAAAATCTGCGACCGATCATTGAGTCTGATAATAAAATGTTAACGTTAGCAAGTTGTTAAGCTGCTTGACGTAGGTAGCTATCGCTATACTTCAACTCGGCTAAGATACATATTGTTGTTTTTTAATTTGGCCAAGTTATAAGTGAATTGCAAACCAGGTTTGCCCCCGCTAGTAAGCAAGTACTTGTATTAAAAAGCTCTAACAGCGTAAACCTGTATATTTTCCCGTGTTCATAGAAGTCTTTCAAATCCATGTAACATTATGTCTTCATTTGCTACGCAATGTAAAGACCGCTGGAGTAACTCATCAACAAATTGGTGAACTGTTATGTTGCAATCATTCAGTTAATGGGAGCTACTGCACTACCGCATTACTAGGGGTCTGATTACAGCCGACTGTTTAAGGATACGCTTTTTATAGTTGTTAAACCTTGGCATTTGTAATGTGCAAGATCCCAGAAGGATGTTTGTATAAAATTCGTACTTTCAAGTTGTTAAGAAACCTCAACAATACTAACAACAAGCTTAATCATCCAGCATAATAACTGCAGACACTTCCTCAAATTCGCACTTATCATTCCTGTTTGATGGCCTAAAAGGAAACAGTAGTGAAAACTTGTTTTGGTTCACAATTGCGTACGAATCATTCCTGTTCATAGTTGAAAGCTTATAGTATCCGTGCCTCTTTTGCACGTTATTTACATACTCTGGACTACAAAGAAACCGCTGCGGTAACCCTATTCTTAGCTGGTGTTTATGTAATTTCCTCTCTGTTTTCATTGTAATTCTCTCTCAGGTATGGGCGTGTGGAAAGTGTTAAAGTTCTGCGGAAGCGAGGGTCAGAGGGTGGTGTTGCAGCCTTTGTGGATTTTGTGGATATCAAAAGTGCGCAGAAGGCTCACAATGCTGTCAACAAGATGGGAGACAGGGACCTTCGAACTGACTACAATGAACCTGGGTCAGTCCCTAGTGCTGTTCGGGGCCTTGAAGACAGCTCCCCCTCGAGCAGTCGAGACGTTACAGGATTCTCTAGGGGGACAGTTGGTCCAGTGTTTGGCCCACCTGTGTCCCTTCACACCAGAGAGGGACGTTATGAACGGAGAATAGATGGGTAAGTGGACACAGCCTCCCCTTAAAATCCAGGGGGATCTAGGTATTGGATAGGTGTAAAACCTAAACACATAGTTGGGTTATCCATGAGGGATAGATGCCTCAAAGGGGTTACACAAAGGTAATTAGGGATCGTTCCACTTTTCATCATACTTGACACCCCTTTCCCATGGGATCTAAGTAAACTAACTACACATTATCATTTGGTAAGGTAACTATGATTCAAGGTTTGACATCTGGTTTGGATATTACATCTGTGAGGAATATCCTGGTGAGTTTTGGATTTATTGCATTTTGTGGGAAACTACCGTGGGGAGCTTTTGGATATTTTCAAAACATTTTCCTCCTAAATATGGGATCTAACCGTGATTTTTACTTGGAATCGCTTGAAACTGGAAGTAAATCCCTAATAAGAAGGATGTACGTTTCTTTGAAGAATCTATTCAGGTAATATATCGTTACTTTAAGGATCTCCCATCTCAGATTCTCAGTTATTTTTTGCTCTTGGCAACAGCCGATGGTTGGACTACTTTTACCATTTTTGGCATCGGAGGATACGGCCCGTTTGGGATATACATTTTGATCAAGTGGATGGAAGAACGATAAATGTAGTGCATAGGTCCTAGGCTTTATCTCAGTCATTTTAGGATGAGATTAACTATATGTGTATATATATATATATATTGAATGCATTTTGTGCCAAATATGGAAGCTATACCAAGAAGACTTTACAAGAAAACCGAGGGTCTGAACAACCAACCAGCAACGTTTGGAGCTATTCTTTTTGGATTGATGGCCATGAAGACACATGAAGACTACATAGTTGGGATGTACCCTCCTGGATGTATGCAATACCAATACCCCAATGTTGGATGTACTGATGTTTACCCTAGTATGGATAGGTGTAGTTGCCATTCATTTGGATTACTCGAGTATGGATGTAGCTGTGTAAGGCCTCAGTGAGGAGAAGTGCACTCCCAAGTATATTACAGAGAGCTGAAGACAACTTTTTCAAAGTAACTTGAAATGTTGCCACAAAAAGATGACGCCTTCCAGTACGCCTGATAAGATCCATGGATTATGGAATTATGTCATGCCTCTAAACCCATGAGGATTTTATATGCCATGATCATAGTGTCTACAGGCTTGTGTGATGATAAATTACTTGACATTCATCAATGGAATACATTTTTGACCATTTTCCACCTCGTGAAGCCTAACTTCTGGAACATACTACAAGACAAGACTGATCCAGTTGGATGTATTTTCCACTCGGGCACCAACCTACTGTATAGGCAACCTGGAATGTGCTGAATTACCCTGAAGTTCATCACCTTTTTTTTTTTTTTTTTTTAATCCATGTTTATTTATGAAGTTCTTACGTTCCTATAGGTGTTTTTTGTTTTTTAACCACATGTCCTGAAATCCATAAAGGGGTCCATTTCTGTGATTGTTTTGTTTTTCCCTTTTTCCACCCAGTGAAGAGATTTAAGTAGTGGATTATACATCAACAATCTACTGGCCTGGTGCTCCACAGTATTTGAAGATAACGCGCAGTGCGATTCAAGAGATCCGTTTTTGCCTAATTAGATCAGTTGATTTTTACCCTTTGGTTTTTCATTCGGGCTCTCACATTCTGACCACCTAGATTTTATTTGGATTAGTTTCGGTAACTTCTTTTCCAAAAGGTTGGTATTGCTCTGCCCTCTGCATTATTTCTTTCTCTAACCTTCCTTAGTGCTTTGTCTAATATTAGGTTTTTCACTGCTTTTAAGGGAAAGGATTAATTTCAAAAGAGAGGGGAAAAAAATAAAAGAAGGGAGAAAAAAAGTTTCATTTTGATATTTTCTTTTTATTACCAGCAAAAGTTCATGAACAGTCAACCTCTGAAATCAGCTCCCCTGGACACCCAGAGGAGCCAAAAAGTGCTCAATGGTTTTGTTTTTGCAAATTAAAGTAATTCAAAGAGACTAAGAACAGCTTTTATATGCATCGATCTTCAAACTAAAGCAAACAAGGTTGTAGTGATCATCAGAGTCTGGGGTGGCTTTGTTTCATGTGACTGTTTATGGATTTACAGTATAGAAAAATGCTTGTTAGGTGTCTTGTTGCTCTCAAATAAAATGTCATTTTAGGCTACAGGCAGTTAAGAGGTTGGAGTAGCGCCGAAGAAGTCGTCCATACTAGTATTTACAGACAGTGGCGGCATTTGATAGGTCGACTCCAAATATGTCATATCTTGAAGAGTCATATTATTGGACTTGTTTGTCTAATTGTGATGAATTTATTAGTTTTTTTTAATCATGGTTAAATAATTCCATTGTGCCTAAAACCTTGCAATCTCCCAAATGTCACATTTGACTGAAAATATTATGCAATATGTTGCTGAAAAGTTAAAAAGCAATTTTTAAATATAGAATAGTCAGCAGGTCTCTGTTCTAAGACACTTCTTTTGATGGTAACAAATCAAAAATTGACAGACTAATTCTCCAAACTCGACATTAAAAATAATGGCACTTCTCTTTTATACCAGTATTAAACTTCTTAAATTGACACCACATCTTATGTTCTCAACTGTGTTTTGCCGGCCATTTGGATTTCACAATTGTGCATTTAGATGCCAAAATATTTTGAACAAGAAAGTTTGAGTTTTTGTGTGCGCCTTTTTTTGTGTATGTTAAGAATCATAGTAACCCTTTTCCCTCTCCTCCCTGTTCTTATTTCACAGTAGCTCAGAAAGCCGTGACCGTGCATATGATCACAGCCCATATGGACACCATGATCGCAGTGGCACCTTCGACAGACAGCGCCACTACAACGCTGATTATTACCGAGATCGTTCTCTGTTTGCGGCCGCTGGCCCTGGGAGCAGTGCTATCGGGGGAAGTTTTGAGGCATCAGACCCACATTTTGACTCTAGAATTCGAGACCCCTTCACTCTTACTAATTCTACACGACGTGAGCTATACAGAGACGACAGAGGGCGGCGTGTTGATAGAAATTACCATCACCGTCGGAGCCGATCATCTCATTCCTCTCAGTCAAGGCACCCTTCCCCACAACGGACCTCGGGACAAACCCCCAAAACTCCTCATTCCCCCAAAAGAGCTCCTTTGTCCCCTGGTAGAGGCCCAAGATCTCGATCCCGCAGCAGATCTTCGAGCTCTGATTCTGTCAGCAGCACCAGCAGCACAGGCAGCGGCAGGTATGACATTTGTTTTTGTTACATTAACACTTCATGTTTCATGGGTTTGACTGCATGACATTATTTTATCAGTGCACGAGCCATCGGTATTAGCAGGTTTTAGTAAATATTTTATTGAGTCAGATTAGGGTCTAATCATTCTCTGGTTTTGATTTTTCTCAACAGCGATTCAAACAGCAGCTCAAGTGATGGGTCTCGGGCACGCTCTGTTCAGTCGTCAGCTGCACACGCACCTCCTCAGTCTTCTATGGTGCTTGACTCCGATGAGCCGCGCAGAAGCTTTGGAATTAAAGTGCAAAACCTACCAGTGCGCTCCACAGGTGAGTGTACATGGCTTACACGTTTTAAGTCAGCCTCCCAAAGACTTTAATGGATGACAGAGGGCATTGTTTAAACTGAAGGGTGGAGATTTATCACCTGGACTAGTGCAGAATACATACAGCAATAGTCTGTAATCAAGTGCTATTGATAACCATTTGTATATCAGTTTTATTAGTGTCCAAAGTTAATTACTTGACTCTTATTTGTATGCCACGGGCTGGTAAATTACATTGTACATGCTAACAATGTTACTATTGGACGCATATTTTACTTTTCAATTGTATTTCATGCTTGGAAATGGGTACTGTATAATATATTAACACCCCCTCGTGATTTTTGTCTTTAAACATATTTTGTGTCCCTGGTTGCTTCATCCTATTTACATATGTTTCACTGCCCTTTGGTGGTTGGTAGCCATTGATTTTGGACGTGATCCCACTGGTAAACAGGACTTTCCAGACGACAAACTTTGTGATTCTTACATATTCGTTAAAATCCAGGCAGTTAGTAGCACCGTAACAAGATTCGGTGTGCACAGGGTTCAAGAACAAGAACAGAGCCATTTTTGTAAAAAAGCCAGACTGGAGTGAAGGAAGCTGGGGAAAAGAAACAAAGAGTCAGAATTATGGAAATCATCATTCCCCTTCATTTATGTGCAAATTAATTCTTATTCAATTAGAAAAGTGAAACTCTTCTTGAAGATGAGAATTGGATAGTAACCTTTTAGTTTTTCCCTCCACAGACACAAGTTTAAAAGATGGACTTTTCCATGAATTCAAAAAACACGGGAAAGTAACCTCAGTGCAGATCCATGGAGCGTCAGAAGATCGCTATGGTTTAGTGTTCTTTAGACAGCAAGAAGATCAAGAGAAAGCCCTCAGTGTCTCCAAAGGAAAGCTGTTCTTTGGCATGCTTATTGAAGTCACTGCCTGGAATGGCCCTGGTAAGTTATGACAAATATACAAAACAGTGTTGTAATTAATATTTTTTTAAACAAATATTGTTTCTTAAAACTATGTTTTTGTATTGGAAATGGGGGGGGTAGGAGCTGAAAATTTTGTAGAATGTAAGTGATATTAATGATAAACCTCTTTCTTACCTCAGAAACGGAGAGTGAAAATGAGTTCCGGCCTTTAGATGGGCGGATTGATGAGTTCCACCCAAAGGCCACAAGGACACTGTTTATAGGCAACCTTGAGAAGACCACCAGTTATCAACAACTCCTCGATATTTTTCAACGTTTTGGAGAAATTGTGGTATGGTACCATCTGACTTTGTACTGTAAATTGGTACACTTTACATTTGATACGTCTCTTAATTGTTCTGTCTTTTCTCCTCAAGGACATTGACATCAAGAAAGTAAATGGAGTTCCCCAGTATGCCTTTGTGCAGTATTCTGATATTGCCAGTGTCTGCAAGGCCATTAAAAAGATGGATGGAGAGTATCTGGGGAGCAACAGACTAAAGGTAGTGTTTTTAAAGTAAACAATAGTACCATTCCTGTTATGTGTAGGTTTTCAATCTAATGGATTTTGTTTATATAATTTGCATGTTCTCTTTGTCCTTGAAGCTTGGGTTTGGGAAGAGTATGCCCACAACGTGTGTTTGGCTAGATGGTTTGGCAACCAGCATTACAGAACAATACCTCACACGGCATTTCTGCCGCTATGGACATGTCGTTAAGGTAAAGTGTGATATTTTCTCTTTCTATATATTTACAGTGTATTAATGCTGTGTAGTTTTCAAAACTCTAAATATTTTGTCCTCTCATAGGTTGTGTTTGATAGATTGAAAGGGATGGCCCTAATCTTGTACAACAACACAGACTTTGCTCAAGCAGCTGTAAGGGAGACCAAAGGTTGGAAGATTGGTGGCAATAAAATAAAGGTAAATTGACAATTATTGGGTTGATTAGTGAAGTGTGTGTGTGTGTGTGTGTGTGTGTGTGTGCGCGCGCCCGCGCATACATGTTTTAACAAGTTATTTATTCATGAAAGGTGGATTTTGCAAGTCAAGAGAGTCAGATGGCATTCTATCGATCTATGCAGTCATCTGGTCAAGACATCAGAGACTTCTATGAAATTCCTGCTGAACGACGGTAATTGCCCATTTTGTTGATTATGTGTAGATAATGCCCACAACAAAAAAATGTTTTTAAATGTTCTAACAAATTTGTCAGTTAATAGATTTAAGATAGCAATTTTAACAGTTCTTTCAAATTAAATGAACCCTGATAAAATGTGTCTGATGTGGGGGGATACTGTTTAGAATCACAGTTCCGTTGCAAAATATGTAATCACTTCTTAATGTAAAGAAAGTGAAGTGATTAATTATTTAGGTTAACAAAATTCATTATTTTTCTCTTTATTTTCTCAATTAAATCTACAGAGAGGATCGCAGACCCCCATACCATGAATTTACGGCAGAAAGGGCTTATTATGAAAATATACGTACCCCTGGCCTCTATCCAGAGGATGCACGAAGAGACTATGCTGCTCGTAGCAGAGACCGTTTTCCTGAACTGGAACACTATCAGGGGGATCACTTTGACCCACGTTATCATGAAGACCCAAGAGATTACAGGGACTACAGAGACCCCTTTGAACAAGACATCCGAAAATACACATATATTCAAAGGGAGCGAGAAAGAGAGCGGGAACGTTTTGAGGCTGACCGCAGCAGGTGGAGCCCTTCCCATCCAAGGCGACCTATTACTCCTACAGTGTCGCCTTCACCTTCTGAGCGTGCTCCCAGAGACTCAGAACGACGCGTTTACAGCCAGTCCTCTGAACGAAGTGGTAGTGTGAGCTCAATGTCACCACCACACTTTGACAAATCCGAAAAGACCCTGCTGGAACATGCCTCGAAGAGTGAAAAGAGTGAAAAGAGTGAAAAAAGCGAGAAGAGCGAGAAGAGCAGTCAACCAGATCGTGTTGCAGGTGCTGAGAAAACAAAACGTGCTAAACGAAAAGAGAAAGGTGACAAAGCTGAGAGGATTAAATCAAGAAAAGCAAAGGGGCAGTCCCCATCCAACCCACCACCTGAAACAGAACTTGAGACTGGTTTTGATGGAGGGTCTGGAAGAGGAAAGGGATCAGACCAAGATGCTCATGAGAGGCAGAAATGTAAGGGGGATGGTGACTCTCTTACTGGAAATCAGTTATCATCTTCTCATCATGATTCTGTAAAAAGCGAAAGATCTGAAACAAGTAAAGGTGAGAATTCAGACTTCGATGGAAAAAATCGACTCAAACATCTTAAAACTGATGTTGGAACTGAAGTGAAAGATTCATCAGTGGATTCAGATCGCCTTGCTGCAAGAAAAAGGCGCTTTGCTGATTCTGGGGGAAGGACTATTCGCCAGAAAAGAAGCAGGCATGAGGAGGAGGATGGTATTCAGGCCTCTGACTTTGGTGCTAGTGGCACATACATGAAAGAGTTGGACACTGACAAACATAAAGATTCTCAAAGGAGAGATTCAAGACTCAAAACGGATAAAAGTGGCACTCAGAAGGAAGGTCAAGATGACCTTAGAGGACAAAGGGAGAAATCTGAGGGATCTTTGGACCCACTGGAGTCAAAACGACATCCAGGGCACTCTTCATCCAGAAGGTTTTCACTTGAGGGGATTTCAGACCAAAGCAGTAAAAGAGAACAAGAGCACCATGCTGCTTTCAAATTTGGTACTCAGAATCCTGACACTGATAAGAGTGCTAAGAGCAAGGAAGACCATGTTGATATTGACCTCTCTCAGAGTTACCGCAAGCAAATGGAGCAAAATAGACGATTGCACCAACAGCAACAACAGCGTGACACAGACAAACCTGACAAACCAGGAAGTCCCCAAGGAAGTGAAACAGAGGACTTGGAACATCGCAGTCTTGTGCATGAAGTTGGTAAACCACCCGAGGATGTCACAGATAATTTCCCATCTCACAAATTGAAGAAACTTGACCAATTTGAAACCGACTTGGGGGTTAAAAGGGAGCGCGTCTACCGCAGCTTTAGACAAAAAAGTGAAGATCCTGACTGGAACAACACCTCCTCTCCAGGACATCAGCACTTCTCTCACCATGCTGATGAGGACTTTGTGGATCCTTCTCAGAAAGAGCTTAGCAGAAATGAGGAAAAGATTCACCCAGATCTGGAGCTATTAGTCAAAAGGACACATAACACACAGGTAAACAAGCCAAACACTCCTTTACTTAGTGTGGAAGAAGAGCAACAAAAGAGATGGGAGAGCAGAGTTAAACAAGACTTGTTACCTGACCTGAACTTTTCTAGAAGTCTTGGTAAAAACATTCATAATCGCAAGCGTTTGGAATATGGTATTTGGCATGACTTGGAGCCTGGGGAAGTACGATCTGATCCTGAGGAGGACAGAGAGACCAAACCCCACTCTCCCATGCCCTCAACATCTATGCCTTTTTCCGAGAGACCAATGGTTGACAGATTTTCAGACCCCAAACTAGCACATCTTGAAAGGAACAAATTTTATTCCTTTGCACTTGACCAGACCATCACACCTGATACAAAGGCTCTGCTGGAACGTGCAAAGTCTCTCTCATCTTCCAGAGAAGACAACTGGTCATTTTTAGATTATGATTCTCACTTTGCAAGTTTACGCAGTAGAAAGGATACAGAGAAGGTAGAATCAACACCACGACCTACACCCTCCTGGTACATGAAAAAGAAAAAGATTAGAATTGGATCTGAAGACAAACTTGATGACAGAAAGGAGGAGCCTAAGCCGGAGGAACACGAACGCAGGGAACTATTCGCTTCCCGCTTTCTTCACAGCCCCGTCTTTGAGCTAGACTCCAGACGACTTCAACACCTGGAACGCAAACATGAAGAACCTGAGCACACCCAAAACCAACAACCGTATCTGCAAGGGACAGTAGATGGTGAACTTGACTCGGGGCCAGTTGTCCTTTTCCATAGTCGTTTTTTGGAACTCACACGACTACAGCAACAAAAGAATAAAACCCAACAGCTGCAAGAGGCAAAAGGAAACACAGTGGTTACGGATGATGATAAAGTGGAAAAAGCACCTGTTCAAGAACAACATGCTTTGCCGTCGCCTGAAACAACAGAATCTATCATGGAGCCGGAAATTAAACCCATCAGTCCTGCTGAAGAGCTGATTTCTGAACCCCGTCTCTCATTTACTTCTGTTACCCAATCTGTGGTTAAAGACTATGCTCCACCAGAAGAGAAATGTGTTGCGTTAAATCCAGCACCTGATCCACATCCCCTTGTGGCTTTTATAAAGGAAGAGGTCAAAGAAAATGAACCTGTTGTACCCGTGCCCCGCCCACCAACTGAACCTTCATCTGATTCTGAACCGGCACCAGTAGCAGCACCAGAACCCAGTTATTCAGTGGATAGATGTAAACTTTCTCCATCTGAAGGGAAGTTGGACATTGTAACTGAAGATATAAAACCGCACTGTATAGAAAAAACATGCCACCACGATTCTCATGATGAGTTTGTTAGCAGTTCAGAAGCAGAGCTGGATCTTGAGACAACACAACCAGAAGTGCCCGAAGCCACAAGTCCTATACCGCCTAGTCTTGCAGTGGAAGTGAATATAGTCAAGAAAGAGACCCATTCCACTTGTGAAGCAGCAGCAGAGACTGATGGAGAAAAGAAGCTTGAAGTTAGTAAAGTGCAGATGCCTATTGGTAACGACACAAATGATGAGCCAGTCTCACCTCAGAAAGAGCATAAAACAAAAGAAATGAGAAATAAAAAGGGCAAACAATCCCCTGCTCAAAGTGCCGCAGTTCCCATCATGTCTACCTCTGGTTCTGAGAAACCAGCAACACGCAAGAGTGAGCGCATTGACAAAGAGAAGTTAAAACGTGGATCATCCCCAAGAGCTGACTCAAAGTCCACAGGAAAATCTCCTATTCATGGATCAGATCCTGATATGTTAGAGCAGAGCACACCATTACCTAGAGCAAGACGAAGAAATGTAAGGTCTGTGTATGCCACCCCAGCAGAAGAACATGTGCCAGGTCGTTCTGGAAAGGAAATAACGGAGTCACCACGTGCTGCACGAAAGCGAGGTACTGACAAAGATGCAACGCAACAGCCAAATATTGAACAGGATCCACCTGCACCAGCCCCTGCAACTAAACGGGGACGTCCTCCCAAGAATCGCAGACAAGGTGAGGAGAGTTCAACAGCTAAAGTAGAAAAATCTAAAATGGACAAAGACACAGATTCAAATGAATCTGAGAGTGGTGAACGAATTCCAAGAATGTCAAAAGGGAAAACATCCCCTCATGGCACAAAGAGTTCTTTCAATCAGATGTCCACCATCGTTGGAGCTGGATCATCAAGGAAGGGGGAAAAAACTGAAGTGGCTGAGGATGAAGATCAGGAAATGGATTTCACAGATGAGGATTCCTTGGCTTTGCAAGATTCATCAAGTTCATGTAAAGAAGATCCATTAATAAAAGTTGACCAAAAGAAAGAGGAGAAAGACAAACAAGGAAGACAATTGGGCAGAGATAAAGATGTTCCCCATGAAAAGGCTTGTGAGGGTAAATCAAATGGGAAAGAGATGGATTCCTCAGTCTTAGAAGAGAGACCCACCTTGGAAAAAGACAGGATAGTTAGAGGAAAGACCAAGTTAACAAGGACTCCCAAGTCTCCTGTCCTCAAGAACCTCAAAATTAGACTAAATGTCACAGAGGTCAAAGATCTTCTTCAGTTAGGGGATGATGAGCTAGGGAATCAAGAGGATTCATCAAAAAAGTTGAGACCTGGTGATCACAGTGATCATGTTTTTAAATGCACTGTTGACAGAGAAAGCCCCAACAATGAAGAAACGGAAAATGCCACTTTAGAAAAGGAGCTCCTAGAAATGCCAAAAAGCTTAATTTCACAGGAGCTGGAATTAGAGCAGGCTGTGGAGAACATTGCTAAACTTACAGATCCAGATTTTCCAACAGAACCACCAATGCCACCTGTCCCACATAAAGTAAAAATTGACCCAGAGGAAGAAAAACCTTCCAATCCTGCTAGCGAGACAGAACTCATGGCTGCTATTGACTCAATAACTGCTGAGGAAGCAACTGTTTCCGTAACCCAAGCACCTCCACCAAGTGCAGGTGTAGGTTCAGAACCTGAGATTCAAGTCTTTCAGCCTGCCAAGGAAGATGAACCTGAAACAAATACACCTGCTATACAGGAGGAGACTGTCTTCCCAACCACACCCAAAAAGGGCACCAAAGGAAGACCTAAAACACCTAAACGTTCTAAAGGCCCAAAGCAAGTAAGGAAAGATTTAAAGGAAGGACATTCAGTAAATGAGGAATTGGCAATTCATTCAGCAGAATGCACAGCTTCCGGTGTAAAGATTGTTCCTGAAACTCCATCAGCAGCAACTGCTACAGTTATTACTCCTACTACTTGGAAGACAGAACCTGAGCCTTCAGCTGTCAAGGCTACAGATGTAAATGCAGAGGCAGATTCATCTTCTGAAGAGCACATTCAACTTCTTAAATCTGCTAACCCCCAGTCTAAGAGTACAATGTGCCCAAAGCCTCAACAGGTGCCACCTGAGTGCATTTCCCCATCTCTGTCTCCACTAGCCAACAGGCCAAATATCAGACCCATTCAAACAATTAGAATTCCTGTTTCTCCACCAGATTGGTGCCACCAGTCTAAAGATACAGGAGTCTTTTCTTCACCGGTCATGCCGTTGGCATCCAAGGAAAACCAGCCTTTACCTTCAGACTCAGAAAACTTGGATATAGATCATGGCACAAGTGACTTGAGACAGATTCTTATGAAACACAAAAATACTTCAATGCCAGGCAGTAGTTCTATTCCTACAAATCTGCTCACCCTCCGAGATCAGAACCCCTCTGAAAGTAATACTCCAACAGCTCTTGTGCCAAATAAGTCACCACTACCTGACAGTAGAATGCCAGCTCATCCAGCTCCACCTATTGTTCGACCTCCAGCCTCACTACCATCTCCTGAGACAAAGTCTGTGATCTCTGTTATTGCATCCACTGCAACTTCTGTTATCAGTCGTGTTTGCAACCCTCCTGAGCCTGATGACAAAGTAAACATAAACATTGGAAATCCCTGTGTGGAAATGGCTCTACCCAAACCGTCCTATAGGCCCAGCAAAGACGATACTGGATCATATCATGGGCCATCGGTTGGTGATGAGGGGGGAAGTGCTGCACGCTTCATTGTTGAGAGCCCCACTCTTGGTACAGGATCTTGCCCAGGTTTGAGAGTAAATACATCTGAAGGAGTGGTAGTCTTGAGCCACTCAGGCCAGAAAACAGAGGGGCCGCAGAGGATTAGTGCAAAAATAAGTCAGATCCCACAGGCATCAGCAGGTGACTTGGAATCTCAGCAATTGGTGTCCATGCCCCAGATTAAACAGGAAATGTATGGCCATTCTCATTCAGGACTTCAAAAGGGGCCTTCATTGCAGACAGATCATGGGCATCCTGGTAAGATGCAGTCACCTTTGTCTTCTATTAAACAAGAAAGCACTGGTATGGAAAAGATGGAATCTACTTACCAATCTGGACCTCAAGGAGTAGTAAAGCGTCTCTCACAGGGTAACCAGCAAGTAATGAGTTACCATCAAGAGTACATGCCAATAAAACATCAAAAGAAAATGGACAGTGCTGATCCGCACAGTACGGATGGCGCTAAACCATCTTGGACCTCTGCTATAAGTCCTGCAATAAGCCCCCATTTGCCCTCTCCACCTAGCAACCATGTGGGTTTTGTTACAGCAGCTGGTGACAGAGCCCCCCCACATATCAGTGGGGTCAAACAGGAGCCACGATCACCTCGCAAGTCAGGCCATCCGCATTCTCCGTTTACTAAAGTCCCCTCACCGATAGGTTCCTCATCACCCAAGGGCATACCAGTGATGTTATCCACTGGCCTTCCTGCCATGCAACAGTTTATTGCTGGTGTTCATCATTCAGAGCAATCCGTTATTATGCCACCTCACAGTGTGCCTGGAGGCTTGGGACGGATGTCTCCTCACCGTGTTACCCAGTCAATTCCAGTGGGGCATCTTGTCCAAGGAGATGTTCGGGTCAACACTCCACCTCTCTCTGTTATGAGCTATGGGATGCATAGTGAGCCTCTTGGCTGGTCTAGTCCCATGCAGCCACGGCCAACCTCACCCCAGGCTGTTGGCAGAGACAAGGTGCTCAAGGTAAACCCCAGTTCTTTGAGGAGCCATGAGGGCGAACAGGAAGACGCCAGACGCTTTCACCAGGCTCCAGGAAGACAATCTGCCACACAGCTGAAACCAGAGGCTATGCAGTCAGATCCTCGTGGGCCTATGCGGAGTACTGTCCAGTTAGAAACGTACATGGCACAAAGAGATATGCGCGTGCTCTTGCACCAACAGGGAGAGCGTTCGGGCGCAGACCCACATTCTGGACACATTCAAGAGACTCCTTCCAGCCTACCTTCATCCTTGTCTCCAAGAGCACATGTTTTGTCTAAAGGTGGGTCTGAGAAGGATATGACAAAGCCATTAGAGGCAAAGAGGCCACACTCTCCTCTTTCTAAAGATGGAATGACGGGGATCCGACAATCTGGGCAAGCAATGGCATCTCCTCAGAGAGTTCAGATAATAACCCCAGGACCGAGTGGCTCATTCCCAGAGTACTCGGGGATGTACTCGAACCCAAGAGGCATCCATTCTCAAATACCAGAGACGTCTCCTGTTGGACTTAACCAGCCACCACTGAGCGTCACACCAACCATGGTGAGTTCACTGCACTGCTAAACCTATTTTAGCAAGGAAGAAATCCTTGCTAAAATAGCAATAACAAGAGATTTGTTGTTTCTGCTTGTAACTATTATCAAGTGATGATGTCCGACTGAACACGTTGAATGTTATCTGCGGCTGCGCAGATAAAATTTTTGCTATACGTATCTGTGCAGATGTTCTTAGCAGTTACGTCACTACAGCCCATCCAAATAATAATATATATATAAATATAAAACTTTTTATATAGAACAGGGTCAGTTTGTATTCATATTTATTATGTTTTAGTTTATTTCAAAGCAAAAATAATGCAATTACTCTATACGTTGAACAAATACTGATATGGCTACTCAAGTACTCACTCACTAACTTAATGGTCATTTTGAAAGTTGTTTGTGGTGTTTAATTGCTTGGTATTATACTGAGGTTTTTCTAATTCAGTTTAACCCTTCATTAATATAAACAGGCGGACAATAATAGACGGGCCAACTGCATTTGCATAATTTGTAATGTGGGTTGAAAATGTGGGAGAAACTGTTGATGACACATTACACAATGTTCTTGAATTCTTAGGGTGCAGACCTCCCAGCAAAACCAGATGGCAAGATGACGCAGCCTGTTAATATGGTGCAGTTGCTCACGGTAAGACAAAACTCCTCACAACAGCAGATTAAATTGTGCTCAGGGTTGTTGGTATGAACAAGAGCTGGCTTTGTCTGACATACTTGTATTTGTTTTGTCCTTTATTTAAACAGAAATACCCTATTGTGTGGCAAGGCCTGCTGGCACTGAAGAATGACACGGCTGCAGTCCAGCTGCATTTTGTCTGTGGCAACAAAGCTTTGGCTCATCGATCACTGCCCGTACAAGAAGGAGGTGCATTGCTTAGGATTGTCCAGAGAATGAGACTAGAGGCTTCACAACTGGAGAGTGTAGCCAGAAGAATGACCGTATGTGTCTTTTGTTTTACTCCCATTCAGTCCTTTTTCTGTTTCAATGAATGGAGTCTGTTAACAACAGTTACCCGTTTCTCCTCTACAGGGGGACACTGACTTCTGTCTTCTCCTTGCTCTGCCATGTGGACGAGATCAAGACGATGTCCTTAACCAAACTCAAGCTCTTAAGGCCGCTTTCATCAACTACTTGCAGACAAAGTTGGCTGCTGGTATCATCAATATCCCCAACCCAGGTTCCAATCAGGTAAGAGATTATATTTATACGTAAAGGTTTTTCTCTATAATCTTTTTCATATACTTCTTATAGTTTAATAATTTGATTTAAAATAAGTTATTTTAACTAACTTGTATGTAACATTCATGTGTGACATTTACGTTCTCCTTTAAAAAATATGATCATTTACTATTGCTGTGTTTGCACAAACAATGAGCATGGCCAGAGGGAGGGGGCTTATTGAATTAGCCTACCTGGTTTATTTTATGACTTTGAAACACAGACCCAAAACATCAGGCACCGATCAATCAATCCTCCGTGAACAAAACAGACATATGAATTCAAAACTGTAATGTTCAGTCAGAGCAGCACATATTGAACATAATATGAAGAGTCGTATATTAAAGCAAAAACTGTCAGTCTGTTGCTGCACTCTGCTCGTTGTTATGACATTTGAGGTTGAAGTCCTGCATAAATAAGGGTAGTTTTCTTTCACAATAAGTGCTGAAAATGAATTAAAAGTATGGTTGTAGATGTGAGATGCGACATACCAACTTTGACGTTTCAAATAGGACCCATTTGCTGGTTCTAATTTAATCTATTTTGTTCTATTAGTTGAATAAAACGAACCATTGAAAGATTTTTTTTTACCGCTCTTTTGACGTGTTATAGGCAGAATGATTAATCAGATCAATTAATAATGAAATTAACAGTCAGTTGCAGGCCTAGTCAAGTGATTTTATTTTATACTAAGAAAATAAGATGAGCATTTCTTCAGTGCTTATCAGTTGCATTGTGCTACAAACAACATGAAACATGAATTTCCTGAAAATAAGCCTGTTTTAGGTGGTAGTCTTGCTTTATGAAACAGCCCTCTGGTCTCAAATTTGTCAGTTTTCTGTACCTTTTAAATATGTAACTGAAGTTTTCTTTGTTTTTCCAGCCTGCCTATGTGCTACAGATTTTCCCACCATGCGAATTTTCAGAGAGCCACCTATCCCAGCTCGCCCCCGACCTTCTCAACAGGATTTCCAGCATCTCACCACACCTCATGATTGTCATCACCTCTGTGTAACCTTCACTGCCTAGAACTGTCCAATCGATGGATGTTCTTGCTGATGAGCCTCAGGAAACCAGAGGAATATGAGAATTTTTTTTTTTCCTGAACACAATGGGAATGTCTAGGATGGTACCCTATTTTTTATTTTTTTTTTTCCCATCAGTCTTTTCTTTCTTTTGTCACTCTGGTCTTTTTGTCCTCCTCAAAACAAACTCAGGGATGGACCAAACCAGAATCAGTCTTATTTGACCATTTCTCTGCTGTATTTCTATTTATTGGAGTTTTATTTTAATGTTCGGAGATGCTCTGAAAAAAAAAATCAGGATGTTTGATGAACAAGAATGAGTGACTATCTGGGTGGCCTTTTTCTTTCATCTGTCTTTTATTGATTGTCATTCATTTCTTCACAACAGAGGATCATAGAAGTTGTTGTACCACAATGGCTAAAAAGACATTTCATGTCATTTTAAATGATTATGTACAGACTTCCTCGCCCAGGCTTTCTTTAGAGGAGGAAGAAATAACTTGTAAAACTATGGAGACCCTGTAGAGGACCACTTTCGTTTAATAGCTCCTTTAATTCCACCAGCTCTGCTCATTTTCTCACACTACTGAAGCAGTTTCACCTCTGACACCTGCCTTTGCATTGAACAAGCTACAGTATGATTTGGGAGTTTTTGAATACTTGGACTTTGTAAATATTTTAAATATTTAAACTTTGACAATGGAACGTGGACAGCTTCAGAGACTTGAACTCTGGGACATACCAGAACGCAGAGTGTGGAAATTTAGATGGATATCCTTGATTTTTTTGGGTGTAAATACTTATAACATAAGAAGGTTGGCAAACTCTCCTGTGGAGTCTGCTGATGGCACTTCATATTTTGTAACTCAAATAAAACAAACTCCAGAAAACTTGATTATTTAAGATAATCCTTTATTTTTTTTTAAGGTTGTGTGTTATTTGACAAGAATTGTCTCACTTTAATAGTCAAGACATGCATTTATTTAAAACAAGGTTGCATTAACATTTTATACCATACAACAAACATACAGGGTTGTTAACAGTTGTTGGTGACTTCTTTCGCTGAGTTTGGATGGAAAATGGTTCAGCACTTTGCATTTTCAAACAAACACCACATTTACATGAACAATTGTATTTAAGTCTGACTTTTCAGTTCCAATGCATTTGATTTTGATGGGTCAGAAGCTTGTTCTTGATTTTAAGTTGAATAAGTTTAACATTTTAGCAAACATTTTAAAAGGGTAAAAAACAAAAGGGAAAAGCCACTGATTTTAACATTTGAACATTTAAGGTTTGTTTGCAAGTCTTGGAGAACTAGGGCATATGTAGAATTTTTTTTGCATAAAGCCTTTTGTGGCTCCAGAGGGAGCTGAGCGAAGTCTGGTAAGTGTTGGCTGAAGACTACAAGTTAGAAAATGAAAACTATCTGATCTGGGCGTGTGGAGTCAGAAAAGAGGTGATGTTATTAGACCTGTTACCATCTCATCTCGGCTTGATGCTAGAAGCTTGATGCTAGACTGGCCACTACTAGCATAACACTTGCATCTCAGACTAAGCGGTCAAGTTGTATTGTGGGTAATGTAGGCTCCAGTTTTTGAAAAGGAAGAGTAATGCATGCACTTACGGGTGAACCTCTGGTTTTGCTGTATTGATTTTGATTTCTTTTTTTTTTTTACTGTCCATTCAAACTGACTTATTGGAGTACAATGCTAAATCGGTGGTGTAAAAGTAATTTGCCACTTGATGATAGTGACAGACAAGCATATTTTGAGTTGTCATATTAGGAAAAGCACAGCTAGTGACCAAGCAGAATGCAGCTAAATAAAATTCATCCAAAATTAATTTAATTATTTACACTTGTGATTTTCCTACTGTCACATGTATAAATGTTCTATCACACCTATATACAGTGGGTACAGAAAGTATTCAGACCCCTTTAAATGTTTCACTTTGTTTTATTGCAGCCATTTGCTAAAATCCAAAATTTTATTTATCAATGTACACTCAGCACCCCATCTTGACAGAAAAAAAAACAAATGTAGAAATTTTTGCAAATTTAGAAAAAAAAAGAAAAACTGAAATATTACATGGTCATAAGTATTCAGACCCTTTGCTCAGTATTGAGTAGAAGCAGCCTTTTGAGCTCGTACAGCCATGAGTCTTCTTGGGAATGATGCAACAAGTTTTCCACTCCTGGATTTGGGGATCCTCTGACATTCTTCCTTGCAGATCCTCTCCAGTTCTGTCAGGTTGGATGGTGAATGTTGGTGGACGGCCATTTTCAGGTCTCTCCTGAGATGCTCAGTTGGGTTTAGGTCAGGGCTCTGGCTGGGCCAGTCAAGAATGGACACAGAGTTGTTCCGAAGCCACTCCTTTGTTATTTTAGCTGTGTGCTTAGGGTCATTGTCTTCTTGGAAGGTGAACCTTCGGCCCAGTCTGAGGTCCTGAGCACTCTGGAAGAGGTTTTCTTCCAGGATATCTCTGTACTT
>JAVQJD010053728.1:0-16581 GCA_036023655.1 Nannoperca australis | reverse complement strand
GAGAGAGAGAGTGGGCCAGACACGCACGCACATAGTGAGACAGGGATTGTTTGAAGGGGGGGGGAGAGTTGAGGTATGCCCTCCCTCTCCAGTGATATTACCTTCATTGATTTGACTAATGTGGTTTCCTTGGTAACTGGAAGAGAATGTTTAAAGCCAGATTTAACTAATGGAAATAAAACATATTTGTGTTCATCTGAATTCAAGTCCCATCTCAAACATGCGTTTTCAAAGTGTGGAGATCACTGCATCTGTTTTGCAACCTGTATGCCTGCTGGTAATGCAATGTCTCATTAACGTTTAACATGTGTTGCTATCAGAGCTCGGTGGGAAAAGGATTTTTGGCTTTGGTACAGAAAACGCTAAGTTTGGGAGACAAACCCCAGAGATTAGAGCAAGAATAGGAGCTAAATGCAATAATTTGTAGACACACACAGTAGCTGTTGATGCGAGGAAAAAACCTACTCAAGCCAAACTGTTACTTCACTTACGTAAAACATCAATGAAAATCCTAAAGTAGCTCATTTCAAAGACATTTTGTGTAACAGTTATTTGTTAGTTATCACCATTGTGGAATAATATAAACCAGTCCCTCTTGAATGTATTGATGCTGTGGAGAGTGGTTGCCTCTTTGTTGAAAGAAAGGTTTTGGGTGGTGTCTAAAATATTCCTGAGTCACAAAGCCAAAGTCTTTCAGCTCATAGCTGGTTTATACCAGGTTTCATGTCTTTCTCACGTTCTTCTACAAATAATAACTGCTATAATAACTTATTATAGCTAATTAATAAGCTAAAACGAGCAGAACCACGTTCACCCTCACATCCAAGCAGGAACTAAGTGGATTTGGTAATTTCCTGTGTGAAGTATCCTAATACTCTTTGTCAGTCATCAGGTGAGGTTGGGATACTTAAAGCAATAATGATCAGTGCAGGCTGCTCCTCTTAGCCATCATCCAATGCTCTGCCCCCACCAGCACAACTCCCAGTGAGAGTATCGCTTCGCCTTATGCTACAAAAATAACGGGAATGGAAAAAGGTGTGATGTTCCCTCTTCGTCTTATTCTCCCACTGTGTATCCCTTTCTGCCTCTTTCTTTGGAGAGAGGAAAGGTTGAGAGAGGCAGGACAGCAGGGGTTTGACTAATGTGCTGGGTCTGCATCCACTTCTGCTGTTGTTTCTCTTTGTTGACATTCCTGTTACTGTATTTTCAACAGGGCTATACAGCAGCATGCCTCATTACGGAGACGTCTGTCACATAAACAGCATCACCGAGGACCGTGTGGGTCATCCTTATGTCTACTCACACACACACACTTGGCACACACACACATATGCAAGTCCGACAAGGTGACAGGAAACCTAATCTTAATGTCACTCTGCTCATACATGGTGTGAAGGCAAAAAAAGACTACACCACAGCAGCCCTTTTCCTCCTCATTATATGGCAGTAATGTATACTGTATTGATGCTGTGCTCTGATTGCAGACATGGTAAATGTAAACAGAGAAATATTGAACAGCACACATTCACAATAAGAGACAGGGAGAGAGGGAAAGAGAAAACTGAGCCTGACTTGTTGGTTAAAAATGAGTTATCTTATTTATTGAAGAGTTGTCATTCAAGGGGGAGAAACCGAGAGGAGGAAGGAAAGAAGAAGCGGGGCAAGTTGTTGCATGAGACAGTGGCAAGGGAGAGTAATGAGAAGTAAGAAAAGACAGACAGAAACAGAACAAGAAGGAACAAAGAAAGGACAAACTGAAGAGCCTGAGCGACTAAGGTCAGATCCCTCTGTGTAGCGATCTGAAAAGCACAAAGAGAAGAGGCATCTATTCTTTATTACCCTCCAGCATCTCTTCCCTCCTGAAAGATTTTTCACCTCATTCTGGCTGTCACGATAGAAAATTGGACCTGCAGATGTGTCCTCTACTCTTTCGCTATTCTCCTTCCCTACTTTCTACTCCACTCTTCATCAAATTTACACGAACAAGAAGCACATATTTACACTCCTTTCAGGGTGAAGGTTGGCAAGATTAACACTATATAACTTTAATTTTGCAAGAAAGGAGAATGCACTGCATCTGAAACAAAAACTCAGTGCAACAGGTCTGTTTGACTCTGTCTGACTCAAAGCTCTCCACCAATTAAGATAAAATTGCTTTTAAAAAAAGTCTCTCTGTAGGTACAACTAATGAACAGACACAGTTATCACTTCAAACCTGTTCCCTCTACAGGGAGAATCTTCAGCGAGTGTGCAGCTAGGTGTTGCTCTGAGATACATGAATAGCACAATCAATGTTTTGCTTCTAATTTATTTGGTCTTATTTGAAAACTCAAAACCCTGCATGTGCACCTTAAGTGCAAATTGTTTGTGTTCTTTTGTGTAATGTGTGATAATATTTGCGTGCTGTTGGTTTTTTTTGCCAAGTCTCTTGGAGAAAAGAAAATCTTAATGAGGCTTTTAACGAGTTTATTAACAATTTTAGATTCTAGTGTGTTCTGAAAACTGTTTCAGAACTCTCTGTAGCTCTTGGGGAGTGTACAAAAAAAAAATTTAAGAGGGGAGGAAAGGTGGAGGGTCTTTTTACCCCAGATTGACATTTTGTTTCAGCTTCCCCTTGTGAAATGTATGAAGTTAAAAAAGAGATAACACAGTTACATCAGAAATATGACTTATGTATGTGCCATGGTTCATAGAGTAGCATTTTGCCACATGCTGAGGATAACATTCCTGTTTTTTTATCACAGCTTTATTTTCCTCACCACAATAAAACTAGTACCCAAAAGGACTAATATTTCAGGTTAAACAATACGTGAAAATCTGTGAATAATGATTGAATGTTTTTACAAGCAAGATGTGCAAGCAGAACTCCAGGGAATTAAAACCATAATATAATGTTCATAATATAAAGTTAAACATCATACCAGGTTATATTATTTAGAAATGTTAGAGGGAGGGTGCTGAGGTTTTTTAAGTCACGGGGAGGTTTTCAAAGAAGAATTATCAAGAATGAGGAGGGTCGTACTTTTTCAAAAAGTAGTGTAGTTGATGTAGTGTAGTAAATAAGATACAGAGTCCCTTTGCCAAATCAAATAATTTTCATACAGTCCCTTTAATATACAGTGCCTGAGGTTGCTCTTGACTCTGATAACTGTGCATCCTGTTGAGACATCTCAGACTAGTGAAGTCCTTCAAAACTAAATTTTATCTTTTGACACACAAACTTGTGCTCTGTCTTGTCTCTAATATGACCTATAAATGAAACAATCAGAGTCACTCAGCTCTAAATACAAAGCACAAATTACCTAACTTCCTCCCTCTTTCCCCTCAGGCTCCTATTGATTTTTCCAGATATCTTCTGCTGCTAAATATACTGTAAGAGATGCTCTGAGATGTGAGAACTGGCAGGAAGATAGTCAATTGATAGGTGCTAAACTGTGGGGAGTGTTGTTCACATTTGTGCATTAATAGAATTATAAGGAATTGAAGCAAGTGGTGGAGGAAGTATTCAGATCCTTTAGTAAAATAAAAATGAATAATTCCACACTCTAAGAACTAGCTCTGTTACAAGTAAAAGTCCTGCAGTGAAAATGGGACGTTGGGTGCTGAGAGAAAGTCTATATCATGATGTCATATTAAATGCTGCACAACATTCATGTTTTTTTGTTTTAATTTAATTGGCCAACAGCATTTTACACCAGCTTACACCAACAAAAGGAAAATAAATATCATAAAAATATTTAAAAAATTGTGGATTTATACCAGTTATGGAACAACAATGTTTTATAGACTGCCTACATTAAAATGCTACTCTCAAAAGTTTACAGCCCTCCGCCACGAGGGGGTGCTGTAGCCCCCTCTGCACCCCTACTCCCAGCATCCCTGAGTAAAAGTATGTAAGTATAATCAGGAAAATCAACTTTAAAAAAATGTCCCCTGTGACTGATATTATCGTATATTAAATCATTAGATTATTACTCATGCATTCATGTAAATAGGATTTTACTGTTGTAGATGGTTGAGGTGAAGCTAATAATAATAACTATTTTGTATAGAACAGCATCTAATGATTATTATAGATTTATCTACTGATTATAATCACTAGTAACTAACTGTCAAATAATTGTAGTAAAGTAAAAAGTAAAATATTACTACTGAATTGTAGAAGTAGAAACTCATGAAAGAAATAGACTAAAGTAAAGTACAAGTTCCTCAAATCAGTACATAAGTACAGTACTTGAGTAAATGTACTACATTCTACCTCTCACTGAATGAATGACCTTCATTGGTTATGTTATGAATCAGTGATCTGACATTTGAGATGTATCGTCTCAGGTAGACGGATTGTGACTTGAAGCATTGGAGAAGGATTTTTGACAGATGTTCGGCCTGCAGCATTTTTATCTTGTAGTACATAAAAAAACTTTTTCCATAGTGATGACGTCAAAACTACATGACAGTTAAGCTGCTATGGCTGGGTCCCGTGGTAATGATCCTTGCAAGTTACATTCCCCAAATTGACAGAATGTACTAATTGGGGAACATGACTATTGATCTCTGCATCAATAAGGCTTGGCCATCCATGCTTAGGAGAGGTGAACACACACACATCTAGAATCTAGAGAAAAGCTCGAGATAATGGTTATGATTACTAAGATTACGTTCACTCTCCAGCTATCACACCTAGTAATTTCATCTGAGGCTACGGCATCGTGTGAGGGCTCAAATTAATATAAAGAATACGTTTGAAATCAATAACAAGGCCGAACATGTTGTTTTTAGTGTCCAGGTCACATTGTGAGCTGAGCTACACAGGAGAAACAGTTTGACTGGAAAACTAAAGGAGGCAGCATTTTTTTGTCCTGGGTCAGCTAAATTGGGATATCTAGTGGGCACAAAGGGAAAAGATCAGTCACTGCTGTATAATGTTTAAAATGATTTGAATTAGGGTGAGCAGTACAAAATTCATTCTGCATTCTTGCTCTCACACACACACGCTCATATATATTATAAGAGGATATCTAACTCCCCCCAATACCTTCTGTTAATATACTAATGCCTCCTATAACATATGGTCCACTTAAAGATACACTTCTATATTCTTGTCATTCACTTGTCTTCTCTAAAAAGTCTGCTATATTAATGTTATAGTGTTGTATAACAAATTGTATAGGCATAAAGCATTTTAACGTCAACTGATAACTTAGAAAATGCAGTACGGGGTAAAAAAAAAAATCCTGCTTTGAAGAAGTGCCACTCACCTTTCTTCTTAAACAGCCAGTAAGACAGTGGGAATATGGACATGAAGATGAGTGCATAAAAACCTCCAACACCCTCCTCAGAGCTGCTCAGGAAGACCACAGACTCAAAATCTGACATACTCAACACATGAGAGGGATCACGATCACCTCTCAGCATGTGTGTGTTATGTGAATGCTGTATTTAATCAGTGTCACAGCCGGGTTTCCCCTCCTTCTGTGGGCGTAATCACACATGGAATAGTGTGTGCCTGTATTTAAGTACAGTATTTAAGTGCTACATTTATTTGATACCTTTAGTTAGTAGTTACTTTGCAGATTTCGAATACCTTTACCGGCTGCAACATTAAAGTAATACGCATATTAATGCATCCATAAATCAGTAATAATGAAATGGTCCATTCTGCACAAGAATAATTTTTTTTTTAAATGTAAGTATATTTTGATGCCAATATTTATGTACTTTTAATTAATTAAATTTTTAACACAGTAGTTTTACTTGTAATAGAGTATTTCTACACTGTTCTGTTGCTGTTTTTATGTAGGTAAAAGATGAGTACTTCTTCCACCACTTATGTACTGTACACCCATACACACTATCAAACACATGTCGTCATGCACCATCTGTAAAGATAAGGCGTGTGTTGTTTTTCCCTCATGATCTAGCTGCTATTGTAAAGGCTTACAAAAAAAGCCACCCACTATCAATTAACTAATCAGCCGGTCTGAATGAGGCCCTTTACGTCATTTATATATGTTTAGTTTGTGCACTGACAGCGTGTCTCATAAACTAGTGTTGTTGTATAAGTTGCCGTTAAGCCGCATGACAAGACACAATACATGTGGAACAGTGACATGGGTGGCCGGCACAGCACACAAACAACGTCTGCAGCTACAGTAAACAGCAACGCAGCTGTTTAGAGATACAGGGATAAGAATATAGGAAATTTCCAATTTTAGCATCTCACTCTGCACACACACGAAAATAGAAAAACAGTCTTGTATGTGAGGTTCGAAATAAACAATGTATTATTTATTTACACCACAAATCGAATGCAGAATGAGTGAACTTTGAATTCTGTGCCAGCGAGCAGGTGCTGGATGGCTAGAAACCTACTGGGAGACAAGAAAGGGAATGGGAAAGAAGCTTGTGAGGGAAGAAAGACAGATCAACAGACTATAAGAGAGGAAAGAGAATTACAAAAAATAAAGGAGGGAGTCTGAATTACAGAAAGAAAATAGGTGAGGCTGCATTAGCAGATCTCAGACTGGAGAGAGGAATCATAAAATTGAAATGGATTAGGAAAAAGTCACCTCTCTCGTGAAGAGACACACCAGAGTCACTGCACGTCAAGTAAAACAAGTGCAACTTCAATCAACATCCACTAGAGGTCAGTGCAGATTAAAGTATTTACATATCTTTCAAAGTATTTCAGATACATATGTAAACACATGCTCTGCCTCTCTTTCACACACACAGGCACTTGAATGTGCAGATAATGTTTTGGTAGATGGTCCTACAAAGCTTTTTGTCCCATGTGACTTTCAAATGTTCTTTACATATCCATTCAAATGATAAAAGCATGCAGCCGTTTTGAGTTGGTGCCAAGTCCGTAACACCATCTCATTAGCAGTAAGCTAATGAGAGAGCAGTAATATGTAGCCGGGCATGCAGCCGGCTGCTCTGGATGTTGGCGAGATGAAGTAATAACATAAAAGTCAAATGTTCAATTTATATGACAGGTAAAAAACCTGTAAAAAGACCTTGAGCAGTACATTGACCTGACATGGCTGACCTATTCCAACAGTGCAGCAAAATGTCTGACAGCACTTTGTTTTGTGCATTCATTTCTCCTAATTACAGCATGTGCAACATCTTCTCTGCAACGTCCTCTGTTGAAGAAACCAACTGCCAACCTAATTTGTCATTCATCATTTTGACTGACTCATACCACTCTAGTTTAGGACAAATACTGTTGCTAGGCTCATTGTGCTCTAAATGGATGTCCCAGTGGACAACAGGACAATATGACAATGACAACAAGCACGTGGAGCTGCCGCTGCGCTGATTCAGCAGCTAATCAAAAGGCACAAAATGATCCAACCTATACCAAAGGACAAATCTGCCTGTGCTGCATGCAAAAAAAAACCCTGCAAAGTCACAGAGGGTGGACACTATTAGAACACTATTGAACAAGCATGGAAACACATTTAAGCACACAATTACACACAAACAAGGTGAATATCAGGACTCTATACCTACACATACATAAGATACAATGTGTTTATGAGTCAATATGTGCAACCAACTGTTGACATTAAAGAATGAGACATAATGTTTAACTGTGGAGGTACAGAAAGACTGGAGATGTGATCAAAATGGCTAATTCATTTTTTATTATAAGGGGACTAAATGGGACAAGAGAGGAGAGGACAGGAGACAGGAAAGGGGAGAAAGCTGTGATTGTCTCTGACAGCCAAGCCCAGTCAAATGCTCCATTGTGTTAAATCTGTCAACTGTCACCAAAGAGAGCAAGAGAGAGAGAAACAGACTGACAGAGGGGCTGTTGTCATGGACACGACACATAGCATCAATTCCCCAGGTTTGGGAACACACAAACCTACACACACACACACACACACACACCCCTTCCCCATCTATTTTTACTCAGGTCCACGTATTGGTAAAAACAACACAGACAGGCATTCTCATTGTATCTATTATATTGTGCCGGTGAACGTATTGATCCATACATATAACACACATTCAACCACACACATACACACACACAAAGTGCACCGTGTGCTTCACCACAGACAGTTAAGTTTCTGTGCTGCTGTTATTACCAGACCTTGCGAACATGACAAAACCTCATTATCATGGCCGTGCAGGCTATGGCACCCATTAGTATTCTGCAGGGCAGGCACACAGACACACACATATACATGAATGCACGCGGTGTGGTGTTATTTCAGAGAAGAGTAGCAAGAGTCTGCCTCCCAGAGGATAATTTTCTCTAATCCCTTTCCTGCCTCTCTCCCATCTTTGAAGTTGTACTACATTTGTCTGAAGAGATTTCTATTCCTGGGCTTGATCAATCAATCCCTGCCCGCAGGAAAGTGATAGGTCATAATAATGATCAGTGTTTGTTTTCTAGTTTTGTCATTATGTATACTGATCACCATTGACCTCAATTAATGTTTGTCCACTCAGCTGTCCTTCCCTGTCCTTTACAGTGCTTGTCTCTAGACAATAAAACATATTGTCATATCCAGGCTTAAATTAAACACACACACACATATATATGATATATTTTCCTATTGTAGTATCTAGCCATGCATACTTGTGGTGCTCAAAGCATTGAAAAATGACACTGAAACATTTTTCACAGCACCATGAATCTGACAAATCCACAGACCTAGTTATAAACCGTTTTCATTGGATTTTTTGCTGAAGAACTGTAGCTACTACACTGTTGACAGAGAGCTCTGTGGATTATCCAGACTAACAAGGACGCTGATTCTGTGAGATGATGTTGACTTTTTAAAGCATTTTTCAATGCTGTGAGCAATAACAATCAAAATCACATTCACCTAGATTGTATATGTATGTGTAAGTGGAGACAAAAATTATCTCAAAACCTGGTCAAATTAAACCCAAAGCGGGGTCCAAAACACAGTTATAGAGGCTCAATAGTTTAATCTAGTGGTCAGTAAACACTGACACTTATGAATCACCATCATTTTGCATCATCACTGACAGCTGTAGTCACCTATCACAGTAACAGTAACATTCTCATCTACAAAATGCAGGGCATTGCATTCTGGGATTGTTAGCAGAAATGAATGTGCATGCCGTGGACACTACTTTTTTTGTTACATTGTGGAATTGTTGAGGGTGTAGTGGATACATTTACGCACTCACAATTCGGACCCTCAAATACAATTGTGAAGCATAAATATAATGCACTATATGGTAAACAGGGACAGATCTTGGACACAGACTAGGCTGTTGGCTTAATTTATGCTTAGGCTAACTCTTTACTCTTTATCACTATGTATTTGTTCATAGAAATAATTACTGTGTTGTCCTTCCAATGAAAGCTCACTGTAATGTTGATTTTTTTCACTGGTTTCACACTTTGTCAAATTAGTTCCGTTATCCCTCGTGCCAGGCAGAAACAGTAAGTCTATACGTGTGTGAATCTAGTTCATTCATTCATTTTAACAGTACATTTGCCCTAAATCTTACTGCAATCACTATCATTGATAATTTTTGTGTTTCATCTAATTGTGTTTTCACATATATACCATTGCTTTCAGTAAAAATGTCAAAGGTCAGATCCTGCCTACAACCTTTTTTTGGAGGTGTGTTTAGCTCACTGCATAGTTGTGATTGTACACATATACAAAAGAGTCTGCACAACTGAGGGAAGTCAAGAAATATGTTTTTTCGTAATTTGTCCGACCCTTCTCACTTATCAGTTGAGCCTCTTAGTAATGCACTCCTAGCTGTGCTTGCTTGTGTGTTTATGTTAGGAGTGTTTTCAAATGGCTATAGTCACATATGCCACAAAAGCAGAGTTAACACAGAATGAGTGAACCTTAACTAAAACCCTCGAAACACATGGCGAGAAAGCAAGTGCTAGATTCCTGGAAAACTGCTATACAGAGAAAAGACATGCACACAAACACCTGATAAAACTGCTTTAAAGTGTCATGTGCTCCTTTTTCACAAAGGCAGGCAGGAACACAGGTCATGACGTGTCACACAATGTGAAGTGGGCCTCCGCAGCTAAAAATAGCCCTGAGAAGAATCAGATTTGGAGAACCGGAGGTGGGAACTGATGAGATCACACATACCCGTGTGTGTGTGTGTGCGTGTGTGTGTACATACACAGGCACACAAGGCTTGGATCTGAGGAAATGGAGTCAGACTGACATCATGCAGACTTGGAGACAGACAAGCTGACTGAACAGCGGGAAGGCAGCGGAACAGAGAGTGGGAGCAGACTGAACACACCACTACGACTGAGAGGAGGGTGTGAAGTGACATCGAGGTATGGTGAAAAAACTGGGGAGGAGCTAACTGCGGTGTTGATGAGGGGGATGGTGACAAGATGGTGGAAGTGGCACAAGACAATAATAGAACAAACCAAAGATGTAACAGCACACTTCTACATGTAGTACATGACACGTGAAGTGCTGAAGTATGCATAATATTCATGTGTGCTCTGAAAAAGCAGCCTTACAAGGACATCCCAGCATGAATAACCCATGAAACCAGAACACTTATTTATGATAGATCACCCATATAGTGTGTATAGTACGTATTTTCCATATGAACATGATTTGAATATGTTTGAATTTTACAGAGGACATGAAGACTTGTCTTTGGAAGACAATCAAATAACTGGAAGACACGCAGGATGAATGATGGAGAAGAAGCAGTGTATTCCTGTTTTATTAAAAAAGGGGAAAAAAGCCTTTAGCTACTCATGCAGTACAAACTGTCTGTGTAATACGCTGCTTGACGATCAAGAGCGCTACACTAGAACATGTTGCTTATCCTTCATGTAGTAACGAAGCCAGTTATTGCTCATTTTGCCCTTAATGTGCCCTTTTGTTGTTTCATATCTACAAAGCAAATAATTAACTTTCATCCACTGCACTGAAGTGGTTCCTACTGTACATGAAACAAAAGCACATTGTGAGTAAAACCTTTGTAGATTTTGTAGTAACCTCTGAAGATATTATTTAACTTTTTTTTTTAAATTAAAGATTTTTGGGGGGACTAAAATCAAAAACCCATCAAATAAGGTTGAAATGTATGTTTTCTGCAATAACATTTAGAGTGTGTTTGTATGTCTGTTTACAAAGAATTGATACAAAGTCTATGAATGCCTCCTCATCTCGTCTGCTTTGTATGTCAAACTCTCTGTTCCCCAAACTATAAGACGTATCACTCACAACTGTGACACACAGACAGCCACCCAGACGCATGGCTACACACACACACACACGTTACTAGAGCACACAGCTGACTGACAGACATCAAAATGATGCTGCGTGTAAAGATGACAGACAAGTGTCACTCAAGAAAGTGACAAGTGACACATTTACAGTAATAAAGAGAAGAGAGGAGAGACGTTGAAAACTGCTGTCAGTCATGAGCGGTGGTGATGAAGCCTCTCAGCGGGGCAAGATATATTTATATATCTATTTAGTTAATTATTTAATACATTTGTTGTTTATAGCTTTTCATTTTTATTCTGTACCTTCATTTATCCAAGAAAAGCCAAAGGTGCTTTGTCTTGTTTTAATGGATTGTACTTTTCTAACAACACTTATCATAATCACTGATATAATTGAGCAAACGAGCCCTTTGCTCATGAGAGCTGCTCTTTAACTTCTTTTTTGTCTGAATTTTGTGAATTTGATAGTCTGTTAAACACTTGAAACAACCTGTTTTTATTAAACATGCTTTACAATAAATGTAAATGTGCCCCAGCATGCCATGGGAGTGATTATTACCAGCTGACAAGGAAATAATATGAGAATGAGGGCAGAGACATAATTAGGGGCCAGGGTAAAGAAATACAAGGGCAGCTGTGGGGTGTGTGAGAAAATATGCTGGTGTTTTGAAATGTTTGTGTGAAAATAAAATATTATCTAGAGACACATTCTATCCATCCTGACTTCGGTTCTCTCTCTTTTTAGCTTTGTTGCTTCCTTTAGCTTCTTCCTTTTCTCTGGTTTAGGTTTCCTCCTGATTAACTTAACTTTTTTCCTCTCTTTATGTATCACTTCACCGGGACACACTCTTTTCACCACAATCCTTTTTCCTCCTGCCTCACCTCCATCCACCTCCCCCTCTTCCTCCCTTCTTCCCCTTCATTTCCTTTCTCTCACCCTCTTCTCACTCTCTCTTGCTCCCTCATGTTGGCTAGAGGTCAGCAGCAGTCTCTCAAGGTTGTCCCTGTCCAAGGTCTGGTGTCCTCATGCCTGGATGGCTGAGTGGAATAGACAGCCCTGTCCCAGTTGGGGACCATTAGACTTTTAGTGCCTCTGACCACCGGCCTCCCTGGTGGATAGACCTGATGTGCATCCTTTCTTTGTTCCCATCCGCTGCTGTCCATTACAAAGAGTGCGACACAGAGAGAAAGACAGGGGGAAGAAAATAAAGGAGTGGCTGTAAGAGGGATGGAATAAATCACAGTAAATGAGTGCAAAATGCTAACAGTCTTTTTCTCTAATAGTCTAAAATTCTGTATTTTTACATTAGCCAACAAACATGACATACGGTATACTGTGTAACGCAGGATGCTTTTACAGCAGTCCTGTTTTGTTTGATTGATCCAAACCTTGAACCTCACTCCTTTATCATGGTTTGTTCGAGCAGATGAGAAATATATTTTTCAAACTCTGCACACACCAAACATCTACACAGAGATTGCCTGGAAATGTGGATCTCTGTCAACTTCGAGGTGGATTAAAGGCTGGTTTGCTCGAGGTGAGAAAACAACTTGGACCAACCGTGACAAAAAAGCTGATTATTATTTGGAACACGGCAACCATTTTCCAATCTTGCTGAGGTGTCAGACTCTTTACCTGCTTTGTCTCTTTCAAGTGGCACCTCTTTGATGGATGAGGAGAGTTACTCTCTTCACTGATGTGAATATTCACCTATTTCTTTGTGAGCTTAGACCCATAATAAAATATTGTAGTGCCCTAGTCTGTCAGCGCTCAGTTCCTCCCACATATAGCTTAGTTTTCATCATCTAAAAACTTAGTTTCTACATAACATCTACTGTGTTGGGATCTTTCCATTAAGCGTACTCATCAGGAAGTTTATGAATTCATGACTTAACATTATGGAGTATTGTTGTTCTAATAAAGAAAATCTACATTATTTGCTAGAGCTGAAACAATGGCTAAAACAATTAAAATCACACTAATGCTACTTTTGTTGCTCGTTACAAGCAGAGGTATTGTTACATTACATTTTACAGTAAAATAAAACAAATATTCACTCAGTTTCCCCATTCACTTCTATTTAAGCCCTAAATATGGACTAAATCAATCCTGCTAGTTCTCCAGCCTCTTCCAGAGGATTCACAGGTCAGAGTTCACCTTGTTTCAACCGAGCAGATGTTGTCGGGATTATAAAAATGAAGAAGTTATTATTGTACCTTGTTTCTTCACTATTTTTAGTACGTTATCACACCACCAGACTACAATCTGCACAGTCACTCTCATTAATAGTTTGTCGACGCTCTATTCAATATTTTATGTATTACCCACGCCAGAGCCTTTATTGGGGCAGAGTATGAGGAAATGTAGTCGAACAGAAGCGTAATGTGAACATACCTTTAGACTCTGAGATGACATAAATAAAACATTGAACTTAACTATTTACACAATCATACTTTGATCACACTAAATTATGCATGTGTATGCACATAAAAGAAAGAATGAGACAGTTATTCAGGTATAATAATGTTTAGTTATTACAGCACCACCTATAAAAGGTGCACTTCAATGTATCTAGTGTAAGGCTGCGGAAGCAACAAATTACCCTCAAGAATGAACTTTGCATTGTACACATTGTGCTCATGCAGCAGTCGGAGTGTAACAGAGATCCCCGAGGCATTTAATAGCTATAGTTAGCTTAGATTTATTCACTGCTCTGATAGCTATAGTTAGCAGTAAATTTATCCACCTGCCAAGGGAACTTGTCAACCAAGGATGGAAAATACACTTCCATTGAGTTAGTTAGCCTTTAATGACTGAGGGACTGGCTGGAAAGAGCTGATTAGAAAATTAATTATTTATCAAAATACTACTAAAAATTTCCCCTGAAATCTGAAAAATTGAGAACAAGTCATTAAGGTGTAAATTGAATGTTCTGAATTTCAAATCAGGGCTATAAGTCTTTATGTATGAGTGTGTGTGTGTGTGTGTGTGTGTGTGTGTTTGTGTGTGTGTGTGTGTGTGTGTGTGTGTGTGTTTGGTCTGGCAATGATGCAACAGCTGTTGGAGAAAGGACATAAAGATACGGCCATGAAGAAATAATAGGAATGGGTGAATATGGAGGAATGAGAAAGAGGAGCGTCAATAACAAAGAGAAAAGGACAAAGATGTAGGAATGGGATGGATGCAAAGAGATGTGTGAAGTGTAGAAATCACATAAGATCACAGAGCTGAAGTAAACAGTAATGGGGAGTTTCTGCAGACATGGATGTTGGGGCTTCCTGGATGGGGTCAGCATGTTGAGAGAAACCTAGAGGACACAGGGGCTGATGGGGGTATGCGATAAGGTTGCTCCTTCTCTCTGAGTGCCGAGAAAAGTGAAAAAGAGGGTGATCCACTTGACCAGTCAGAGGTCAACTAGAAAGACTTGGAGGAAGTGCCACTTCACTGCTACTGGAGACAGACGGGTGCATGACTATTTCTCTGTATGTACAAATATACCATGTGAGCACAACATGTATAATTGGAGCACTATAGCATTTGTAGCTATATTTACATATTATACAGTAAATTCACTTTTTTCATTAACGTATTTTACTCTTATTAGGCATAATTAGCATAACCTCGATAATGCATTCTTGTTTCTCCAGTGCCCCTGTCAGCTTGATATACATTACTGTAATAGATAATTTGATAAAGTAATGGACATTACAACCTATTAACTGCCAAAACGGTGTACTCAGCATGCTTTGAATATGGAGGGAAAGAAATCTAAACAAAGCAACACACTAAATGTTTAATATATGGAAACTTTCCATTAAGACAGAAACTACTTGATAAGTTGGAGGAAAATGAGTACCTTGTGACAACTTTAACACAGTTGCAATAGAGGGCATACTGACTTACTATAAAATTAGGATTCAGGACAGAGATGAAAGCAGTCACTGCTTCATTTCACCATGTGAGCTATTCTGCTGCAGCTCTGCAGCCATTGACATGGTGGCAAACTACAGTGACACCCCAGCTGCTCCAAAGATCCACTTCAAATTTTTCAAGGTAAACAGAAAAGAGGATAATGATATAATATGATATTACAAATGTAACACTGGCTGAGCAAATCCACATGTGAATGCTAAAGCAAGTGTAAACATTTTTAAAAAGCATTTTTTCTAATTGCAAATAGCTACTTACTCAATTGTGAAATCAGTCACATCCTCTCTTGAACTACAAAGTCAATATATTTTGCCTCAATAGCTAATTTTAGTAGCAAATTTCAACAGTATTTCTTCTAATGCTGGCATTTTTTATGTGCTAAATTAATATTTGACTCCAATTTTAGCAGTCTCCCAAATATCCAGGCAGCACGCGACTGGAGTGGGATGAAGGGTGATGCCACCCCCCTTGTTAACCTGCCATGCCTCCTCTCCATCCCCTAGTAGCAGAGAGAGTGCAAGGGCAGAGGGGTTGTTTAGTTGAATATGCTAGTCTAGTCTGACTCATTGATCCTTTGTCTGACTGAGGTTTGTTCAAGCTAGGACGATGGCTCTGAATATCAGTATCCTAACTGTGCTGTGTATTGATAAATCCATGACGCTGTCATTCTATATTATATTGTAGCCGATTTACTCTGTAGACTACTGTCATTTTCATGATCGAAGTGACAAGCATGTAGTCATGGAAGAGCGAGAGGATCATAGAGGCACACTTTTTCTTTCTATAATCATTCCGTTCCGTCTGCGCTGCTGAAAAAACAACCCCAGACCAAGCCACTTCTGTAACTAAATATTTTAGGGGAAACATGACTACATTTACAGGTTTTACTAAAAACTACATATTGATATTGATGTTACTGGGGAAATTAACCTGCACTGACCACATCACGCTCAGCTGCTACAGTTAGTTCATCACTTGCACAGGCAACACCTGATAGGAAAAGTTTCAAAAAAGTATATTGCCAACATATACAGGAGACAATGCTAAAATTGCAGTCAAATATTCTTTTAGCATATTCATTTGGGATTAAAATTATGGTGCTCAAGTGAGAGCTGCTAAACGTCAACCAGAATTCAGCCTTTACAACATCCTTCAGAAACCTATAAATGAGGTCATGTCTATATTCTGTGGACCGAATATTCCAAGTCGACCGACAAAGCCAAGTGTTGTTTACGTTGTTTAAATGCTTCATTACACAGCTCTTCTTCTTTTATTATTATTGTATATTTTCCATTTTGCTTTTATTTAATCTTCTTTATTTTTCTGTATATGTATATATTGCTCTTGTTGGCACCCACGCACCAAAACAAGTTCCTCGTATGTGAATACATACTTGGCAATAAACCGGATTCTGATTCTG
>JAVQJD010053727.1:0-33525 GCA_036023655.1 Nannoperca australis | reverse complement strand
TTCCCAAGAAGACTCATGGCTGTACGAGCTCAAAAGGGTGCTTCTACTCAATACTGAGCAAAGGGTCTGAATACTTATGACCATGTGATATTTCAGTTTTTCTTTTTTAATAAATTTGCAGAAATTTCTACAATTCAGTTTTTTTCTGTCAAGATGGGGTGCTGAGTGCACATTAATGAGGAATAAAATGAACTTTTTTGATTTTAGCAAATGGCTGCAATAAACAGAAAAATTGAAAGGGGTCTGAATACTTTCCGTACCCACTGTATAATGTTGGACTGAAAGCCTGTGATGTAAGAGCACAATTCAACCTGCAGGATTACTGCTGTGGCATTGTGTCGCGAGGCCTGAAGTAGCCAAAGTGCTACATAAAGCTTATCAGCTGTCTTTCTCACTAAAAGTTAATGTGATGCCAAAATAGCTGCTTTTTATCTTCTTTCATTAAGGACGTGTTTCTAAATGTATCTGTGACGGAAAGACTTGAAATACTTCTGTGTTATATTCTCCTCACCTTGTTTGTGTGCCTTTTGAAAAAGGTTGTGTAAGAGTTGGGGGATCACTTGTTTTGTGCTTTGAGACTCCAGACGCTCGTGTTTTGTTTCCTTTCTCTGCTGTCATGTTTTAGAAAACCCAGGAGAGTCCCTCTCTGGGGATCCACGGTAAGTAACTGCGGCGGTGGCAGCAGCCCGGCAGGTATTTTACCACACAAAGAGTGTTTGTTTTGTTTCACATGGACTATTTTTGTCTGTCTGTCTTTGTTTCTTCTTTTTCTTTTTTCTCTGCTTTAATGGCAGCTTTTTTTCCACTCAGTATCACTGTTTGTTTGCTACTGTCATAATTTCCTTTTATTCTTTCTGTGTTATTTGCTCCTTTCTGCATTCTTTTTCTGTGTTTCTGTCTTCCTTGCCCTTCTCTCTTCCTCCCATTTTAATAGGATGGGTTGGAGGGGGATTTTATTATTTTGTTTTGAGCTCCGCCAATGGTCTTGTAACTAGCATAATTAAACGTGCTTGTTAACAATGGCAGCTAATGAGAAATACAACAGTATTAACAATAGAAGCTGATTAGACAAAGACAGGCTGATAAAGCTTAGCGGAGAGCTCACAGTCGGGGTTTCTCTACCTGAAGACACCTGTCCTCTGACGTTTTTTTTTGAGAAAAAAAAGCACTTAGAGCACAATTGTTATAATTGTAGCTAAATCATCACATTCTTTGTCTCTTACAGGTGCTTTGTTTTGTACCTGGCAGCTCTGTGGCAATTAATCATGATTTTCTATAAATTATTCTTATTTGTCTGTGTTTCCATGAGCAGTCACACAACAGTCACAACTCTGCTGCATGCAATGATGCAGTAAAACAAGTAGTTTTTATTCGGGCTCTGAAAATCAAGATGTGAGTCACAGAATACATGCCAAAGTCAATCCACAAAAATAGTTTTCTCTCCACGTGTTTCAAACTGACCCCATATCATTTTTACATTTCTGTTCACCCAGAGAAGGTCTACTTTTTCTTTCACATTCATGTTGCTTCAGATGTCCAGTATAACCACAACCCTCTGCTGCTGACCACTGGGAGCTGAGCTGAATCATTTACCGTAAGGCCTGAAATGTATTTATATGTTTGACAAGGATGTTCTTACAATTGTTCTGGAAGAAGAAAAAACAGCCCTGTAAAGACAAACAGCAGCACCTACATGAGCAGTGAAACCAAATACCCACCCTGACCATGAAGAAGTGGATCCTGTGTAGTTTGTAGTTATTATTATTGATATGACTTGTTGACTTATTGATTCTCCAGTTTGGGCCAGTTGGAGTTGAGAGTTGAAAGACAAAATCATACCGTTTGTGACTTTTAATGTTTCTAATATGGTGCCTTCTAAACCAATTAGGGGTGCAAGTAAAGATCAAAGATCAATCTAATTGAATTTACAAAGAGATCACAATCTGAGAAGAAACTGGAATTTTGGCATTTCGTGATCGATAATCAACCTGAAATGATAATTGCTTATTGAAATTAGTTCATGATAATTGACCTGAAGCTTTTCAGTGCTAAATCCAGTGGTAGCTAGTCAGTCTTATAAAGTGCATTTGAGACATGTTTGGTTTTTACAAATGGAATCATAACTGTTAATGTCACAAGTGTTAGTTGGAAAAACTAAAACTCTATAAATTAAATAGTGAAATTTGCCATGGATGAGGGTGTTATTTCATGATCCAGTTCATCATGATCAGTCTTCTTGACTAGGAATGAAGACTAAGATCTGGTTCTCTGTAGGTTTGTTATAAATATGGCAAAAATCATACAAGCACCAAATTTGGATTATTAAAGGGTTTATCCTCATACTTTAGATGATGCTAGTGCTCCGGTAACACGTTTTATGGTAAATATTCTGATTCATATCAGAAAGCTGTATCTTGATCTTGACGTTGGCTAGATGGACTAAGTGGCCAAACTTTCACGCAGTCAGCGTAGTTGTTTAATATTGCAACGGTAGTTTAACTCGTTAAGTTTTGGGTGTTTTCATCTCAGAGAATATTATTGTGGATTTGAACCCAGGAGCTGAAACCACTTAGATTCTATTATACAGCAGTTTGTTCGTACTGTGTATGTTACACTTACAAAGAAGTAAAGTGCACCATAGAGGTTATTTACACCATGTTTTTTCCCTCTCCCTGATATGGCGAGTAGAGACCTTTTGAGTGATACAATAGTGCATTTACACGGAGGAACAGCAACCTGACACACCGTAAAGTACTTCTGAAAAGCCCTCAAAATACGCTGAGAGTCGGCGGGGAAATGAAGGAGGCTACAGATAAGAGTCGACTTGTAAAACATAATTATATTTCCGTCGCCGGGGTGCGCAGCCGTTGAAAGGAATGCATTTAACCTGTGATTCATGCATGGCAAGAAGTTGTCAAGGGAAAAAAAGAACACCAGTTAAATTGTGGAGGTAAGAAGCCTTGAATAAAGTGTAGCTAAGGTCACACCATCTTATGAGAATAATTTGATTCAGTGCTAGTCTTCTCTCCTGCAGGCTTTTTCTGCAGGAAAAGGATTATATCTTTCTACTTTTTCTGCTCCCAAAGGATGGGGAAAGGTCTAGTGGTATTAAAATCCTGTGAGCAGGTTTTGGGCCTGAATAACTCCACAAAGGAAAAGGAAAAGGTTGAACTGTCGACTTTGTTTCGTGTGACAACTCTTTAAACCATTTCCTTCAAATTTTTTTTTACTATACACTTGAAACACATGAAACTGGATTCATTCATTCAAAATTGCTCCCCCAAAGAAGTCGGTTTCCTGTTGGCTCTTGTTTAAATTAATTCACAAAGGATTCATTTGACTTGGGAGGAAAGTACAGATGAGTATCAACACTTTTGTATATCAAGGAATAGTTAGGTTTTTTCTTTTTCTCCCAGAAGCTGAAAACATTTGTACAGTGAGAAGTAAAAACAAGTTCAAGCCATGTTATCAGATAAAGAAAAGACTTTGTCATGCACGTTTGACTTTTATCGTCTCCTTACTGTACGTATTGCTTACCTCCTCAGTTTCCGTCTATTTTAGTGCAACGGTAAACACAAGTGTTGTTTGGCTGGCAGTAAAGGGAGAGGTTTCCCTGGCACAGACTCGTATTCTGCTGCTGAGTAAGATATCACATCCGGTTCTTTTTGTGCTGGCAGGATATCAAGGCAGAAGGACATTAATACACATTCCTGATTCTTCCTTTTACCTACTTTGTTTTCAGTAGTTATTATCTCCATACCTACACTGCATCTGTCAATAGCTATCATTGTCTTTAAGCCTTGAGATCCTTATATTTGTTTTTTTTGTTGTGGGTTAAAGTGTCCCTCTTTTTAAAAATGTTTTAATCGTCAGTCAATCAGAAAATATTATTTCCATCCTCTTCAAATCATCCTCATGGTTCGTTGGCCTTGTCTTTATTCGACAGCAGGAGATCCAATGAAATCTGGGTCTGTTCTCAAAAGTTGAAAATAGGACGTGCCAGTTGCAGTGCAATAATCAAGTTTTTATAATCTCTTAGCTGGTGCGCTTTCTGTAAATTTCAACTTTCATAAAGTGGCATTATGGTCTTTTTGTTGGTTTTTAGTTGCCTTAACTTTCATATTATTGCCTTTATTTGTTACAGCAAACCAGCCACAGTAGCTGTAATAGCAACTTTGTTTTGTTGGGTCATATATTGGTAACGCAGGGCTTTCCAGGATGAATGCCTCTTCCTCTTTCTTGCACTTAAAGTAAATGAGTGGATATAAAGGCAGGGCCCCACCTAGTGCGTACAGCCCTCAAAAACAAACACAAAAAGGTTGCTGTCTGCCTAAATTACAGCTCAAATGAATTTGGATCATTAGATTCCACAAATTATTTTTTGCAATTTGTCTTTTTTACAAAGTAGATGGTAGAGAGCAACAGGAAATATGTGTCAAAGGAGACTGTGAAGACTACCTTAGATGTACTCACTTGGTTTTCCAAAGGAAGAATCATTTTTCCAGGCAGGTTTCAAGGTTATTTCCAGGTAATGCACCACAGCTGGACTTGATTTCGATTCGCCCCTCTCCAACAAATGTCTGAGCCCTTCCAATCAGGCAGATTTACAGTGCTTGAACTGATACTTCATCTGGATCGCCTCCACTAAGCAGGTTGGCATCATTTGAATCAGGGGAGCTGCTACTGTCTGCCAATCTTGTTGGGAGAACTTGTTATTCAAATTTATTCAGGACTTATTTTATTACCTAAAATGCATCAGGAGAAAAGCACATTGTTCTAACTGTGAGAGAAATATATGAAAACAGAGTCAAGAGTATTGGGGGACCTTTTGAAGTACATTTTAGGTCTGTCAGTCTATCCTGAAGAGATATTATTGGCACTGTCTGGTGAAAGATCAGAGCGATATCTAGCCTTGCGGGATTTTTCAACCCCGTCGGGACTTCAAATTGAGGGTAACCTCTATAGCTGTCACCTTCATCTGTCCCCCCCTCTCCTCCCGCCCCTCTTCCCAGTGCTCTGAACTCTTCCTGCCAGAGAGTTTGTGCTTAAACCGCACTGTGCCACCCAAGTTGGCCAAAGTGCACTCACAGCCGGATCAAAGTCGTTTATTCTTTGGCTCGGCGGCGTGCGAAAGGTGATAACATTGCTTTGCGAGTCCTCCGGTGCTTTGCTCTGCGATCTGGGCAGCGTCGTTTGCCCCACACCAGCTTCCCCGTCTGGAGGCAGAGGAAGCCTGAGCGCTGCATTTCTTTTCTCCAAATTGTAATTAAAAGGGAATAATTATTTCTCAGCGGTCACAGTCCAAACAAACAGACTGACAGCTCTCTTCTTTTTTTTCCACTCGGCAAAGGCCCACAGTTGATATCTCCCTGGTGGCTTTGTTTTTTTTCCGTGGCTTTCTGAAGCTGCCACTTCTTGGTTGTATTATCTTTGTCTCCAGCCCTGGCCCTTCGCGCCTGTGCTGGCGCTGTTGGCACTGGCCTTGCCCCTGCCATCCCTCTGTTCGGCGCTCAACTTTTTCTCGCTACATGAAAGTGGCTGCCTTCTGAGAGACCCAACCACGTGGCCTGGACCGTACCTTTCACTCCCAAACTTTCCTGACCTAATTAGCGCCAAATTAAATCGGACAGGATGCATTCATTATTAATTTCCTGGGTTGAGGGCTGGGGTTCTTGAAATAGACACTGGAGGGAGGGGGAGAGAGAGAGAGAGAGAGAGAGAGAGATGCTGTGTGAGAGCTGCAAGGTTGAATTAGAAGCACTCTGGCTCCCTGTCTTTGGACTTCATTTGAATGCATTGCACAGTGTTAGCAAAGCAATACTGAACACAATGCAATACTGAACACAATGCAAGTTAATCAACGCGCTTTGCATGCGACTGTGTTCCCTTTATCTCTCTGCAACTTCGGATGTGCAGCATGCCAAAAAACTCTCTCTCCTCTCAGTGTGAAACACCATGTTCTGTTTCATGTCTGTCCTCTCCTGCTGTAGTTAACCTGAAACCTTGTTTTTCTTGATCATGTCTTTCAACTGTAAGGCCACCTTTCAGCAGCAGTAATCAAAAATAGCTAAATAAATAAATTGCTAAACATTCCTTTTGGACTGTTTGCATGTGTTGTTTGGAAAGAGTATGTATGTTAGGGATAGATTTCTTGCTCCTCAGCTAGTTGATCGTCTTCAATTATTAGTTTATGGCATATACTTAAAGCTGCTATCACCAGTATGTGTCTGTTAACAATAGATCAAACGAGTCCATGTGTGTGGAAGGGGTCGCTTGTACTGACGAGTTATTACTTTGCACCTCTCAGCTCTACAGTTGTTTTTAGTTCCACAGGCTGCAACTTTACTGTTTTGGTTCACTCTTATCGCTTCATCAGCAAGAGCCAAAAGGAGAGTCACATCATGACTGAACAAAAACACAGCTCCAAATGAAAGCTAATGTTGCCCAAAATAGGTCTAGATGTAGGAATAATAAATTTATGAATGAAAAGATGAATGATCTTCTCAAATGTGTTGCAGGAGTGATGTACTGTATTCCCTGTGATTGTAAAAGTGTACCAGTAAAGTCATACTGGTACACAGAATTTCTTTCTAGAACATGCACTTCTGCATAGAGAGTTTATTAGGTGAAAGTGCTGATCAAGTACACTCGCCATCCCTTTCTACCCCTCTTGTTGAGAACGGAGCAGTGGTGAGGCCTTTGAGTCCCACTCTGGTTTTTGACAGTGCTACAGACTCTGGCGAGCTGCAGGTCCTTTTTCTGAAGATCAGTGGTTGGCTTGTGAAAAGCCGCCAGCAGCTACCTCCTGTGGTCGACGAGAAGAGAGCTGTTGACTTCCCAAGTGGCGTTTCTCTGTGATGCGAGGGGGTGGGAGGCGGTCATGTGGTGCAAAAGGTAGAAACGGTGAAGGCATCAAAACAGAAAAAAACTCATATTTTCAAAGTACTTAATGCATGAAACAATACTTGACTATAAGAATGAACTATTTCTATGATCAGGCTGCGTGTCTGCATGTAATCGTGTGTGTGGTTTGAGGAATTTTCCAGAACAAAAATACAAACCAGCCGTCAAGCAGAGAAGGAGAGTGAAGGTCAATCGAGCTTTGGCAGACTGTAGGCTAAACTAATTAAAAGCTCTTGAGTTTGGATTGAAATACAAATGTAAATGACTGCACACTGGGGTACATTTAGATTTTGGAGATGTGTATAATTGATTGGACTTGACTTTGTAGTGCATGGTGCACCCTATGACTTCCTTAATAGAGAAAACAACAGTTCTCTAAAGCGATAATCAAGTAAAATAAGATCCTGGTTTTATTTATCTAGTCTTCATTTTATAAGCAAAGTGCAAACTACTACCACTCTTCTTCTTCTTCTTCTACATCACCTACTGTGTGCTCAAGGATATTTGAAGGTACCAGACCAAACACAAGTAAAACGAAATGTATTGACTTAAATGGCGAGTTTTATAGGTTGGATCCGTGGTGTGTTCATTCAAGCACGAGATACGAGTAGAAAACAGATTATAATAGTATTTGACAACATCCATTTTTTTTTTACTTGTTGTGCATTTTTTCTTTCCTTGTTTCCTCTGTGCTAGTGACCCGTCCCAAAAAGGAGTGATCTGAGTACAAAGTACAAAACAGTAACAGTAAACAGTAAAAGTGCAACACAGTTTCTGACTTTGACAGTGATTAATAAGTAATTAATTCCTAAATTGCTTGGTTCTTTGATTAGATTTGATAGATAATGAATAATTATATCATAATTTTATAGAATCCTATTTCACAAAATGATGTGAAAAACACTACCGC
Organism: Nannoperca australis; assembly: GCA_036023655.1. Lineage (NCBI taxonomy): Eukaryota > Metazoa > Chordata > Actinopteri > Centrarchiformes > Percichthyidae > Nannoperca > Nannoperca australis. Next base: position 25,712 of record JAVQJD010053727.1, on the reverse strand, counting down.
ACAAAGCAAACCTGAGCGCTAACGTGTGTCAAACATCAATGCACGTCTTTGCCCGACTGCAGTGCGAGTTATCTGGCAAACTGCCGAACACATCAAAGCAACAGAGGTGTCACACAGGCTGAGAGGTAAAAGATTTTCCAAGTCGTCAAATCAAAGTTACATTCAAACATGGTACACAGTCTGAGTGCAAAAAAACAGAGAGAAAGAGACACGGGGAGCGATATGTAAAAGAGAAGAGATCAACCGTACAGTCGTGTCATAGCCCAAGGCAAAGAGCTGCAGATGTAACAAAGACAGGGCCTGCGATTGTCAAGAGGCATGGATAATGATAGCTTTGCATGTAGGGTACAAGGCAAACATCAAGGCCATGCACATTGCAGTGCAGGACTTTAAAGGCTGTGGCGAGAAAGAGGGCCATGGGAGCAAAGATGGCCCCAATATGGCCCCCAGTGGCTCCCCCTCTGATGGCAGGGGCAGGTAACTGGGAACAAAGCAAATTGGACGGGTACAGTGTGCAGCCAGTGCCAGGGCTTGTCTTTTTTGTTTCTTTATTTTAAGGGGTTTTGTGTTGAAAACTTTTCTTCTTCTTCTCCTTTGTTTGTTTGATCTTCCCTGTCCCCTAGCATGCATCACGTCAACTCCTCCTGAGTGGACGAGCTAGAGCTGCTCTGCTACATGCAACGCAGCAAACGAGCACATACAATACAATACAATAGGATGCAATAAAAATGTGTAGTTTGTCACAGCTTTCTGTGTGATTACCGGTTGATTAGGTTAAGGCACAAAAAGCACTCAGACCTCCTTTCTAGGAGGTTTTGTGGTGCTAATCTCACAAAACATAAATCTCCTTGTACTGTGTATAATGACAATAAAGGCTTTCTATTCTAACATCATCATCATGATGCTTTCTCCTTTGTCTCTGACAGACTCAAGTAATCAGTCCTTTTCAGGTAATATAAATATATGATTTTTTAGATATTTAAACAAATGCTTTTTTTGTTGGAAAGTACTTCTTCTCTCTTTAGTGCTGATACCAAAACAACACTTTTGATGCCTACTTTGAGAAATATGAAGATCCCCGAAACACTATTAATCATCCAACAAAATACGCCAAACTTCTCAAGTGCGTTCGTTTTAAATGGTTTTGCAAAACACAAGCAACAGTACAAGAACCTAGCCTAAATAAAATACAGTCTAAAATGATCAAAATAAAGATAAAAATCTGAAAATTGATAACATAGGACTTAGAATGTGAAAGAGTTTGGTACCATCTTTTGGCACTTGATTTTCAGTAGTCGGTGCCATGGACACATTTTGGACAGAAGTCTTAAAATAATGAGCTACAATATCCAATTATATTGTTTTTGTTTAAAATGAATGTGATAATTTTAGTATTAAGTTGTTTATATAATAACTGGAACCAGCAAAATGAATCATTTGAAAATAAGAGATTTTAGGCTGATAATAGTGATGTTTTTCTGTTGGTTCCATTAACTCAATATATGACACTAGATATAATGTGATATATTCAAAATAAAACTGTTTTTCCTTGCACATTTGGCCCAGGAAATATGTTTGCTCTCTTCACAGTTGGTGCATTGCTCGCTATATCATAGACTTCAGGAGCAATTAATGAAATTATGATAGAGAGCTGGAGTTAGTTCAGGCAAGCGTGCAGCATTCCCCTCTGAGTATTTATGTCTTGATTTTGTGTGTATTTTGGTAAAGAGTGCAACTTTTCACTTGGCGGGACTCCTCTTAATGACCGTTGGCTGCCAAATGTTTCTTCAGAAGCCATAAACATCATTTTTCCACAGCCTGCTCCTTGAATATGCACAACAAAAATAAACCATCTAAACTTTATTCTGTGTCCAATCCAATTATGAATACTTTGAAAAGTTCATCAGTAATTGTGAGTCACTGCACTCTTCAGTCAGGGCTGCTGAAGGGCAAACAACAACAGCTTCTTAAACACTTACAGGCAGAAAAATTGATTTGCTTGTGGGGTCTGGGGATGATACAGTACAGTACATGACCCCTGACATAAAACACTACAATTACAGTGTTGTTACAGGCAGCTCTACAGATCTGGTCATTGTCCTCCAGCAATCTGTTTGTATTGTATTTTAGAGAACAGAGGTCAACTGATGACACAGATCCTGAATCAAACTTACAGCTCTAATTTCTTTGTGGCACCATATGTTCTTCTTGAAACACAGCTTTCATTTTCCATCTATTATGAAAATTGGAGGCAGTGGTGTTATGTGTAGAGATAGGTCTTAGACACATTATTAAACACATCTGCATTATGTGTGAACCGGGGAGCGCACAGGTTGGAGAGGTGTTGACTCAAGTGACAAACGAACTGTGCACAGATTTATAACTACTGAGAATTAAGAGTCAAAGTATAACCTAAAGGCCAAAACATTGAACCCCATCACTGATTTGATGGTTTTAAGGTCAAAGATGGGCCAAATTTGGTTGGAACGTGAAGAATAGGTGTTTTAAAGCTATTGAAATAATGATTATGAGTACCCTTGATGTGTAAAATGCTGACATCCCCACCAAATTCGGCCCAGTTGAAACCTAGATGTCTAGATGTCGTAACCAGTGCTTACTGGGATTTTAATGGCTCCACTTTTCTTTGAATGAAGAACCTGCTAACTGCACCAAGTTTGTGCATCACTACTTCATTCCTAAATAATGCTTCATCTTCCTTTGCATAAAGAGCTTACCTTATCTGCTACTAGAAGTCCCAGTAGTTCGAAAAAAGAAAGGTACATGTAATGTAAATGTATATATTGATTTTTGCATGAAAGTCATGCTGTGCTTATGTTGGGGGTGGGGGGTAGCACTGTGACATTCCCCAAGAGACCAATGCCACTACAACCCAATGCTCCTTCCCTGTATAGATATCTGTAGAGGGATGAAGGCTCCAGCCAGCAGGAGGGGGTCCACTGTGACGCCCACTAGGGGTGCCTGTTCACCCCGGGCTACTGGTTGATCTGGCTACTGATGGTTAAAGCTTGAGCGCTGACTGAGACCTTGTCAGCTAGACGGGACCCTGATGAGACGTCTGGATCGTCAGGAATTGGCCTCACACATGTCTCGTTCAAAGGTTAAGCACGCTATTATGGGCTTCTCAGCGACTTCGAGCCGGGCCGATGGCCTGTGGTGTTTTCTTCATGATTAGACTGGCCCGTCTCACTGGCCCACTCATGAATCTTTGAGAGCTGAATGCCAACGAGGTTGTTAGTAGGGATTGAATCTTGGTGCGCAATATGCTGCAGTCACTGTATAGGTAGCACCAAAAATGAACCCGTTTCAGACTGGTGTTGATTTGACATCATTTCTAGTTAATCAACACCTGGTCGTTATAGAAATGAATTCCTATGACTTTAATGAGTAGAAAATTAGGTTCTTGTATGAATGACTTTTTTGTGTAATGTGATTGGTTGCTAAATGTTCACACAGAAAAACTAATTCCAAACATAGCAAGATTCCATTGCTTCAGTTTTGGTGGTTGTGTTACACGAACATGTTTTTCTACAGCCACTGTGTTGTTATGTCGACCTGGGGGAGCCATGGTATTCCCATGAGGCTACAGGATTTGCCTGTCCATGGCAGAGGAGCCATATTTCCTCTTTTCCTATGTTGCATTTTTGGGAACTGTAGTTTTTGAATACTGTAACTAGTAAGGGTAGTTGGAAATGTTCTGGATCTTGCTTAAAACTTCTGATTCATTGGTGTGGAGTAAGTGGCCAATTGCACATCACCTCAGTTGAGTCAATGGGAGTTCCTTCTCCTTTTTTAAGAACAATTTTAGACAAATATCTCATTTAAAAACCGGAATCAGCCCTTATACTCAGCCTGAAAGACCTTAAGGCTGACTCAGTAAGGAGCTCTGTGTCTCTATATTTAGACTTGGCATGATTCTGTTGTCTTGCTGATGGAGTCTATTTAAGCTGTTATATATTTTCACTTGGCTTTTATTGTGGCTTTGACTGTTTGTTTGCTTACACTGTTAGATGAAGCCTGCCTTTGACTTCTTTGTTTGCTGTTTTTGAGGTCAAGTGCCACCTGAAACTAACCCTCTGCAAGATGTGACGCACATATTTAGGTGACTTCACTTGAAATACATTCCTCCATTGAATAAAGTGAACTGCCATCATCATCTATGCTGCTGCTTCAAACTGTGATTTTGACTCATCCTCGGTTTTGGCCTCGATGTCCAGATCGGGAGCAGACGGCTTCAGTCGTCTCAGCCCTGGGCCAAATTCAAATCGAAACACTTAATTACTCAGAGCGTTTGCTGCAGGCTGTCTGGACCCAAATGGTTTGCATCTCTGACACATTACAACTCAAGACAGGCAGTAAAGGCAATAAATGTAATTGGAGGCTTTTTAGCTTGTATATAACTTTCGCCCAGCAGTTCAAATTGGCATTGTTTGTCCACATTCTTATTAGTCACATTTTGAGTCATGACAGATGAGCTTTTTCCAATTTACATATCCCATTGCTCCCAATGTGTACAAGCCATATGCAGCATATAAATGAGTTGAAGACATGTAAGTATAGAATTCATCAACTTAGAGGTTGGGATAAAGAGAGTTTGAAAAATAAACAATTAATTTATTTATTTCTTTATAATCCATTTGGAGGTCCCTCTGTGTGTGCAGCCCTATATCATTGAATAAATAACCAGTTCAAAAAGTCAAGAATGTACTGCATTATATTGGGAATTTGGTATTTTACATTTAAAGAGTTTTGCAAATACATACCCAACATATGCTACTATATTTTTCTGAAAACAACCATTTTATTGGTAATCTAGCCTTTATTCAAGCAACTTCTCCTCATTTCCAGCTTGCATTTTTTCCATATTCTTACAACTAACTAAGCTATTTAGCTGTCTGACATAATCGAACATGACTGCATTTGACTAAATAGGTTGCGGGGTGAAAATAAACCATGCACAGGGCCCCCTGTACTTTTTCTTTCTTCCTGTGTAATAGCAGATTGATTTTCACCTTGCAGCAGTGGATAATCTTCTCTTAGAAGAGTTAAAACTCACCATACGATGACATACACTAAAAATGCATCTCAAACGCAATGGTGCCTCTGCCTGAGGGCGGTTGAATGGGCTGAAAGAGTGTTTCAGGTGGTGTGTAGATAGAATCAGAAATGTTACTCCATAATAAGCAAGGTAAAATTACTATTAGGTACGATACAGTCTATAAATTAATGTCATGAGGATTCATTTAATCTTTATTTGTAGAGTGAAGTTATTCTAGTTGTGTCGGTCTTTCGCCAAATTATTGTATTATATGGTTAGAAGAAGAATGAAATATCCTTGACAGAACAAATTTAAATGTATGCCTAAATTGTTGGAATAACTTAATTTATACACCAAATTAAACCAAATTATTTCATGTTTTATAATTTCTAGCCTGCGTGCTACAGCAGCCTCAGGTCCTTCACTTTGAATGTCTCTGAAACACACATCATCATGCTCATATAAGCCTCTCAGTTTCATCTCTTTCTGAAGGGGCACAGACTCATTTTCCACAAGAGCCTCAATTTCTTGCTTTTCCAAACCAGTGCAAATATTTGGAAAGGTGATTGGTTACGGCTATGAAGTGCCCGCCTGGAGCCAGTGAGACCTTTTTGATTTGAGACAAAATGCTGTATGATTATGAGCGACATCAGAACAAGGAAAGTTGCGTGGCAGCTAAGCGAGAGTTTGCTCATGTGGGACTCCTCCGCTGATGAAAGTGAGAAGCCTCTACACCCTGAATTTGTGACAGGACCCCTTGAAAGCGAGAGTCCTTGTTTATCAATTTGCTTTTAACATCACAAAGATGAGCTGACGTGCATTGTAGAGGAGCAGTTTGTTTTATCTCGCTTCAAAGCACCCCCCCCCCCCGCACTCGCTGCCCCTCCACTTTTTTTTTTCTCCCTCTTCCATTTCTAGTGTGAAGTAAAGGTTTGAGTAAACACATGCAGAGCATTGCCCCCCCCCCTTGAAGAGACAAAAAGTGGTTGGATTCATGTCTGTATGTCTCATTCTTTATCCTGTCTCTCGCCTTTCTTTCCCTCTCATTTGAAAGAAACATCTTTCAAGGCTTATGTACAAACTAAATAAGCCTGCTTTGACAAAGCAAGGTGGAGAGCAATGTATGTAACAAGCTGTTCTCTTGTTCTCCCTGTCTCTCCTCCCTCTCTCTCAGCAGCTCTGTACTTTTTGAGAGGCCTTTTCTTTTTCTGTCTTGACAGGGACAGCTCCCTGCCCATTTGATGTCGGCTTGACGGTCAAGGATAATGGTGCGTCGTGGGACCGTTGTCATCCCTGTCAATAGGACGGCTGAGGGGGAGGGGGAGCGGGAAGGTCCCTGTGAAGCTACCTTTTTTTGTTCAAGATGTGCTGCATTGTCTTCTCTGAACATTAAGATTGGTCACTGAGGTCACTTTATTTCAACTCGATGCGTCCTTGCAGTGACATCATGTATAAACCTGATATTCTGACATGCCACCCTCGAATGACTTGTCTCCTTTTGATAATCCTCGCTGTTCTTTTCTTCCTCCGAGCCGCTCTGCACGACAAACTTCCTCTCTCCCCTACTCTCTCTCTCACACACACACACAGTTCTCTTCTTATTTTTTACATTCACGTCTTCTCAATGTCAAACAAAGCCTTGAAAACTACTGATCATTTTTTTCCCTTTTTTTTTGTTTGGATTGAATCTAACAAGGATCCTTTTCTCTTTGATGTAATTAAGCTCCTGAGGCTTGATCTGGGCGTCAGAGTTAATTTTTTCCCGAGCATCGTGGGGAGCTATCAGAAGACTTCAGATGTCAGGCACTCTTTCAAGCTTCACGGCACCTCATTTTTCCTCCTCCCCGCATAAAAGATGGGGGGAGGAAGGGAAGAAGGGAGTGTAGAAAAACAAACGGACTTGCCTGATGTGGTGAAACCCCCCCCGTCCTCGCTGCCCAACACCTCCACCCATCCCTGGTCTAATAGTCCTCCTTATCTTGACGCCAGGATCCCCCAGGCCCCTTTTTGTGCAGCCATCAAAATTGCCCACCTGTAGCCTGAGGACAGAGGGGGAGAGGGGACTCTAGGATGCTCTTTTGTGTGTTTTCTTTTAATGGGAGTTGGTTTCTGTTGAGCGAGCAACCTGTGTCACTTCCACCTCCCCCATCACTAATGACATGTCAGAGGACACCCATTGCGAGGCGCCCTCGTTTTTACATTACAGCAAAGCAAGGTTGTCCGTTGCCACCAGTGAAATTATTGACGGCAATTTGTAAATATGGTTCGGTAGTCACAGGGAAGGAAGTGGCCTTCAGGGAGGTGCAAGCTCTTGCAGGAGTGGGGAAAAAAATGGAGGCAGTGCAAGGCTCAGTTTTTAGTTTTTCCTCGTCTAGAGCTCCCTGCATGTGCAGGCCGGGCGGCAGAATAATCATCCCGGGTCAATTTCATGTGAGCAAAGTAACTGTCTGCCTGTTTGAAGGACTGATCTGTATTTGCTACCATGACTCGCCATTGTCCTCTGCAAATTGAGTCAAAGTTCAGGGGGGTGGATTATGTTTGTGGCTTGATGGTTGTGGAAGGAAAAGAAGGGGAAAAGACAGGAAAGGCTTAGAGACAACGCCGTGATTTGTCTTCTAGTTTCAGCGTTGAAAGTCGTCTCTTTCCCTCAACTTAGCTCAGCCCGACCCTTGGCTGACAGACACTCAGCCTGTGTTCAAAGCGTAATCTTCAACCTCTAGGTAGCGCCGCTCAAGCTTGAAAACAAAATCTCCATAAGAGAGAGAGGAGGTGGAAGAAGACAGAAGGGGGGGGGTTGGAATAAAGGCACATTAGACAGACAGTTCCTCTCAATTGCTGAAACAATAAGCCCTATTTATCGCCCATTTGAAAAAGGTTTGACGTGGCGCCGAAACAGAGGGGGCTTTCATCTCCCTGGCATATTAAACTGTCACAGTGCTTAACTTTAAATTAAGGTGACACGCCAGTGACTTAGGGATGTCACTAATAGTGCAATGGCGACCTGCTAATAGAAGTACAATATGACACGTTTGCTTTAACTAAAACCTCTGCTGTCAGATTAAGCCAGTGACATCTTAAACTTTTCATACATTAACGTGACACTTGGAACAAATGCAATTTGGCATTGAGATTGAGACAAAGGATGGCGTACGATTCAAAGCATCATGAATGTTATTGTCATGAGGTGTCTCGGCATAAAAGGATGACATTTTCTCGTATTAGGTGAATGTGTGAGTATCATGTGCCCTTGTTGTTTGCAACATGTCTAAAGAGGTTTACAGGAATGCTGGTGCAGAGTTTTAGTTTTGTGAGTGGCCAGTCTCCAGTCTGTAGCTGAGAAAGGTTTTCAGATACATATTTGAAATTGGTGAAATATTAAGTGGACTAACTCATTGATCTTTTTTTGTTGTTCCTGTGTTGCTCTCCTGCAGAAGTGTGATCGCTAGGCCTTGTGTCAAAAGGCCAAAACCTTGGATTAGTTAACTCATGGAAATATGTTCCCATTGTTTAAAATGTCACATGATATTTCTTGCCTCTTAACATACTGAACAATATATTTCAGTACTGTGAAGGGAGTGTGGATATCATTGTTGTGATGAGTCTTATTCTGAATGGATGGTATTTTCTTACAATGGGTGACTGGAATGCGCATGTGTTTCATTGACAGCATATCATAAGCCCTCATATGTACTATATGTATGTATGTATGTATGTATGTATGTATGTATGTATGTATGTATGTATGTATGTATGTATGTATGTATGTATGTATGTATATATACGTACCATCCATATATTTGATCACTATTGTATTCCTGATAGCAGTCAACACACGTAACAGATGTTACAACAAGTTTTGTTGTATCTGTATTTTCACAGTCTCATGAATAAATTGGCTAACTATTCCGTTTAGCAGATGTTTAGTTCAGCTTATTTCAGGAGTCCTGGTTTAATGGTCTTGAATACATTAGGACAAACTTTACTTTCAGTAGAAAACATGTTGTCATAATTTGGGCATTGTGCACGGCTCACTAATCCATCACTGGTGGAAAAACACATTTCTTGTACCTTTTGTCCATGAAAGCTATTTTTAGACACTGTGGTTACTTTCCACAAGGCTGACAGCCACTGAACAGCTATTGTGGGATTGCTCTTTTTATTCTTTTTATTTTTGCCTGGCCTTATGATATACTTGAACTGACTCGTGTCCTTCACAACATACACCCTCTCTTCTAAACGATCTTCACAAACAGACACCTTTGGTGGCCTGTAATTTAAATTTATTTCAATAAAGTCCCCTTAGTGTTAGTCAGGCTTCTGATTAGAGCCCTGACGCTGACTCAACAATCTCTGTTTCCAATTAACTGAAGGAGGCCTGGGACGACATGGGCTGCTGCCCTGTTTCCCACAAGCACACATACACTTAACACAGTTTTTTCTCTGTTACATGCAGACATTCACACAGAAATACACATACTGTGCAAAGCGCTCGCTTACACCAGTATACATCTGTATTTACATCCATGTGAGCCAAACAGGAATGCACACACACACACCCTTTAACCACGTACCCTGGTCACGAAACTTCAGCCACACAACCACAATGCCTGGGGTCACTGAAACAATCGTAAGAAAAGATTTCAGAGCAGTCAGTTTACTGCCAAACGTCACCGTTTGAAGCTTTCCATTGACCTAAATAAACAGGAAGCATACAGAAATACCAAAAAGTCAAAAATCAGTGGAGATAATCATGGCTCTCGACAACAATGGAGACATTGTGAAATGCACAATTTAATACGTAAATATTTGATGGAGGAGAGGGTGTTGGGCTGGGGTGAAACAAAACCCCTCTTTTTTTTGAATGGATGTATGTAGACTATGTTGGTATGTGAAATACAAAAGTACTGTATGAGCTTACTGATGAGGTAAATCCAGGTAAACACCTAACTGTTATTGATTTCAAGTGTTCACACAAGAGACAGTGGCAGATGAGTTAGAAGATTTGTATGTAAAACAGGCTGGAAACTTCACAAGCTCCAAAGCTGTCCCTGGATGTTGTGCTTTAATCATGTAGTTAAGAATAAAACACAGTTCATCCTGTTTAATACACCTCCATACCAAATGACATGAATTTCTACCTGGCTACATGTGTAGAAATCTCAGCGGACTCATCCTCCTGCTTAGCGTCAAGGCTAATTGGAGAGAGGGGGAGGTTAGAGGTAAAAAACAGTAAAATCCCCTAATTCCTGGATTATAATTTAAAATATTCCAAAATGCTAATCAGGGAATTGCAACCAACAAAGGGATAATAAGACGGTCATCCAATTACTGGCATTTTCTCCCCCTGTTTGGAGGGGCCTGGGCAGACCTGGAGCCTGAACGCGCCTCGGTTTCCTTTTTAACTGAAGACAGAGCGACGCTGCTCAAGCTGTGAGCAAACACGGGAGCTTCGGCTGGGCCCTCCCTGCGTCTGCCTGTCTCACAAATATGTTAATTAGGGTCCAGATATTCACACACTTAATTAGCCGGGGCCTAGGTTGTTTCATTTTGATTGGGGGGGAGGGGGGGGAGAAAGGGAGAAAGACGGGGTTAAAAGGGGGTGGGGGGGAAGGCAAAAAGGGGTTTACTTTTCAATGGCAAATTTAAATATGGCCTCAAGGTGATGAGGAGGTATTGTTAACTACTGTACTCAAATGAACTTTTCTCCCCCTTTTTCCTACGGCTGGAGGCAAAATCCAGTGTGGACGAGATTAGGCTGTCATTTGCCGGCGAGCGTTTCCATTTGGAACATGAAGTGATTGCGCTAATTGAAGTGGCATTCATTACATTAACATATTATATGTCGAAAATGAGACGAGGCCCAGCCCCTGTACCTACACACTGCACCGGAGCAGATACTGAAGCTGGGGTTAGGGGATGGAGGGGGGAGAGTGTAGTTCAGCGTTCTAAGAAAATTGCATGCCGGCTGCCTCAATAGGCATCATTAGACATGAAATTAGAAATTTTTTGGGATGAACTGTTCACATAAAGGATTTGACACAAGCACTTTGATGTATACGATTTAGCAAACGTCTCCTTGCCAAGTGTGCACCAAGACGTAATGGAGCACAATATCAACTTTTGGCCTGTGGTCAGAGGGTCCTGTACAGCTACAACAGGGAAAAATAAAGATTTGAATTAGTGGCATGAGAAAATTACATTACATTACATTTACATTAATAAGTAAAAGAAATAAGTATAAGAAAAAAAGTTTGCCCTGTGAAGTCCCTTCTGCTCCCCTGACTCTAAAATAAGATTTAAAAAAACAAAATGCAATTAGATTCATAAAAGAAATGCTTAACAGTGAATCTCTGTGAAACCACAGACATTTAGCCAAAAATGCCAGAGAGAAGAAATTAATTTCTACATTTGTGCTTTCAATTTACTTATTTAGCTTCCATTGAGGGCAGTCCATTATTCAATTCATCTCAAAGGCATTTTCTCTGACACCCGGCCCAAATATCACTTACACACAAGAAAATGATATTGCTCATGTAAATCTCTCTTTTCTTCCTTAAAAAAACAGAACAGAAAGCAGCTTGGCATATTTATTGGTGAGTCGTGCTGAGCCTCTACCCCCCTCTCAGATACCACCACCGACTCCCCCCCCCCCATCTACCAGCACCTCTGAATCCCTCACACAAATACAATGACCCAAATACAGTAGGAGGGATGGAGGGTCTCGACGTGGTTTTTCTAAAGGGGATCCTCCCTGCCCTGTGGCTCAGTATCAACCTTAGGTATTTAACATAAACATATGCTCGTTGTTTCTTAGTCTCCCGGGAGAGATGCAGTATTTTTAGTGTGGGTGACACACTTCTGCTTATTGTCCTTTAGCTGTATTTTTCAAATTTATGAAGCACTTTTCAGACGTGTTTTAAATTGCGGTTTTTGAAAGTGGTTCAGGTTGATAAAAACAATAATAAACCCTCACGTGAAGTAGGTGATGGCTGGAGGCAGGTTAAATTTCCACAAATGTATGTTTTTGACCTCCTAAAACACCTGCAGTCTAGAGGTATTTATGCTATAAAATACTACAATAATACCTTCATAACTTGCAGCCCAGCTACTTTAACACCCCTTTTAATGTGCAACCAAACCTTAGTACAGTATGTACTGTAATGCTGCTCTGCACTCCAAGCTGTATCTGACCCCGTGGCAGATATCCACTACCATCCAAGTTGCGAGAAGCACTCGGAGATTCCCTGAATTTTTCGGAGAAATTTGACATCGGTCCAAAACCAATCCCCTGGCTTTAAAGAGTATGTAAAACATGTTCTTTTCCCCCCCTCTTTTCTTTACCTACAGCTGACTGGAGCACCAGCTGGTGGCGAGCAGCCAAGACTGCAAGGCATTTGCTTTTACTTGTCGGCTAACTGCACTACTGAACTGCTTTGGGATTTACTCTGCATTATAGAAATGGACTGCAGTATAGATTATTAACAGGACGAGTGTGTGGGCGCACAAGCTAGGGCCCCTTTCTCTAGTGAGTTTGTATTGTACTTGCTCTTTTCATCCTTTTTTTCTGTCTGTTATTTTGTTTTAATTTGCATCTTGTTGTTTTCTGTACAGTATTCAGTGACAGACCTGCTTTTTTAAAGCACTTTATAGATGCATTAACTTCTTTGGCCACTTTACATATGAGAACATCTTTCTTTGTAAAATGATACACAAAAAGAAGCCAACCTTAAAGTGATGGTGTGTTTGGCACCACAGATGAAACAACAATAACTAAAATAAGATTTTGTTAAACCCTAAGACATATTTGAACCATATGATTTGACTGTGGAGTATATTTCATCAATGCCTGCTGTGTTTTTTTAAATGTAAATACATCTGAATGTGGTGTAATCATGGTTGACATGCATCACAAATCTGAAATATCCATGATTTCTCATAGACCCTCTTTAATATAAACCACTTTCAGGATCAAACAAGATGCATTCTTTTTTAATTAATCTTACTTTATCGGTTTTAGATCTCTTTTTAGACCTCCCAAGTGTCTGTAATTTCAAGAGTAGTAGACCATATTTTATCACAGAGGACAATGGACAAAAGAACAAATTGAAACTCTGATAGTTTTAGCATTTAGACAGTGTTGTGTTTTGGCATAATTTAATTGTTACTCTTAACTTTTGAAGTCTGAATCGTGCCATAATAAGGAGGAATGTTGGCATCAGTCGCTTACCACTGTATCTGTGCTGTGAGCTTAAGCAGCTCAACTATAATGAATTCAGCAGTAAAACACACTAGGAATAACAACAGAAGATATGGCAGCTGCTGCATTGTAAGTTAGACCTCAAAGATTGTACAACTTGGCACAACAGATAGAAAAAGAAGAGCTGTACTGCTTCAGCTGGAAGTGTCAGAAACGAGCAGACAGGGAATCCGGGCGCATATTGAAAAGGTTTATTCCTCCTTTAATTTGGAAGATGTGCGAGAGGAACGCACCTCTTTTCCTCCATCTTCAGAATATGCATGTGATGTGATTGGGTTGGATTTGTGTCCATCAGCGGCAGTCAGGAATGAGCGAGCTTGTCAAACCGCAAGTGTATTTATACTTTGATAGTGCAAAATAGAGCAAGAGAGGAGGAAAAAAAATCTCCTGTCAGCTATTCTTACATAAAATATTAGAATTCTCATTGTTATGAAGACTTGCGCTGAGAAAGCCTAAGCCTCTTGACTTATGAATTTTAAAAGTATCCAAAGAACTGAGAGAGGGGAGCCTTTTTTCCCCCCACTGACCTTAATCTTAAATAGGTCTCAGAGACAGGTAGAGTGATAAATGGACTAAAGTGATTCCAGTTGAAAAGAATAGGGGCTAAGCCCACTTTTTCAGAAGGCTTGCATACGCTCTTATCGCTGGCAGGCGACAAACAGCTCCAAACTCCAGGTTCCACAGGAGCGTTTGGGTGCACTGTGCCAGCTGGGCTAATGCATAGATTAGTTTACAAGTTTGGCTCCAATGCCAATTGGATTAAGCCTCATCATGCTGGGGGTATTTCCACATTGTTTGACAGTCTACATACGGTCAGCATCAGGCAGAGAGCACGGCTGCGATGGACTTATGCTAAATCCTTCCCTTTTTGTGTGTTTATCTAAACACTTTGTGACCGACAATGTCAGCAGGGTTGAGCAGTTTCTCTGCACGACATGTTGTGCTTACTGTATAGGGCTTTAGGGCGGCACCTTCAGCTCCCGTCCTCAGTGCTGGGAAGCGATTGTAACCTTTTATTCCTAAGATAGGGCCCATCTTTCGCCCTCGGGCTATGTCTTTAATATCAGCACTCTTGTCACCCTGATCCCCCGGTTTCGCAAAATACCCGTGTCAAAATCAAAATATCACTGACAGAGACTGTATCTACTGCCTCGACACTGAGCTACAATCGGAGCGATCGCTTTGAACTAGTTCACAGAAAGGCACTTTATTTTCCAAAGCAAAATTGGTTTGGTCCCCTTTAAGACTCTGAGGTTTATTTGATTAAGACGGGAGCGGAGCATGAAAAATCAAGGAGGGGGACTTCAGTGGCATTCCTCAGTAATATTTATACGAATCCCTTGGCTTGTAAATCATTTATGCACTTTCCCACTCACGATTGACTCCAAACCTCAGAGTCAAGCGTGAATTAGGTCTCGTAATAATAAACGAACCTCCTGCCCGGGCATTGTCTCTTGTCAGATCAGAGGAAGAAGGTCAAGAGCAACTGGACCTCTAGGGCACCCCAGGGACTACCCCAAAACCCCTAACAGCGCTGCGGTGGACCGCCACAGAGGCCTTTAATTGTTATTTCAGCCCCCATGCCCCATCTTCACCACTCCTCCCCCACCGTGGTGTCCGGGCAAACAGAATGGTCCTGATAGCTTTGTAATGAGAGGCAGCGTCCGGAGGGAGCAGGCTAGTGACTTCCAAATACATTGCCCTTGTTAGCAGTGTTTGGCGCACTGCTCCGTTGTTACAGATGTCGGCAATAGAGCGCTAATAGAGATCCATTACCCTTAGGTTGGTTGTGTGTGTGTGTGTGTCTGGGGGGGGGGCAAAGAGCCCCATAAGATTACTACACTCGTGGCTGACCTCTGCCTCCCTCTAAAACTGATTATTTCATTTGATCAAGCCCAAAGGTGGCGGCGGGTCCGGCACCGGCTTGATGAAGACGGTGATTTGATTATCCTCCGCCGTCGTTTGAGATTCAGGATTATAAGTCAGCTTTGTAATGGAAAATATTAGTGGAGAGGAAGCAGGGAAGGAGTGGAGAACAATAGAATAACAAATTGCATGTTGCCCTCAGGACAGAAGGTAGACAGAAACATTAAATTAATGAGCCCAGAAGAACTTTGTCACAAATGAATTGTGTAAATACATTGATCTTCTCTCCTCTCTAGTCTATTTTCTTCTTTGCCATAGCAGTTTGTTTTTCCTCACTCCTTGCCAGCTTAATGATTTCTTCCCCTACCATTTTTACATTGCAGAGGAAAGGAAAAAACCTGTTCTGTTTTTCACCGGCGCTGCCTCTCGGTAAACACTCTTCCTTCTTATCTGCACGCTGCCTTCTCCCTAGGCTATGGAGCAGATTTTTCATTTAGCTAAAAGCTCGGTAAGAGGTCTATGAGAATGATAATCCTACCACGGGCCGCAGCTGGCGTTTCCGCGGCGCGGATGATTAGTCTGGAACGTTTTGCATTCGACCTGGAGAAATTCTCTCAGTGGGAAGTTAGCATCCGCTTACTGTCTTTTTCGGTGGGGCCCCACTCATAGCCCTCACCCCTCCCTCTCTGTCTACACACACACACACACACTCTCCAGAGGAGTTTTTATAATGGATGATGAGGGGAAAAAATCTAGCATTTACCTCCCTCTCTTCCTCCCCTCCAAATACCGTCACTGCTGTCACTTTGCATGACGCTCTGTGACCTTCATCAAATAAATTTCTAATTGCTTTTGACGGTGAATTGGCACCCTGCTGGTCCAAAGGGCCCCTTTTGGAGCGTCACAGAGTGATGTAGGATATTCCGCTTTCGCAGGTATGGAGAGGGATCCCCTCAGATGGAATTAAGGCGGCGAACGGGAGAAACAGGTCATGAATGCACTTATCTCATTTGTCTGACAGGTTTAAACGTTTATTAAAGACCTCAGCCCTAATTCCCTCAAGCAGGTGTAAGCTTCCGTTGAGGTGTGAATTATATCCAATCGAGCAGATACGCTCATAATATGATGAACGCGAGCTAAGCTTTTCCAGGTGGAAATTGAATAACTCATGGTTTCTGGGCGTAATCCATCCATGCATTGTCAAAGACAAATAGAAGGGAAGCATCGTTTCCTCTGTCTTCAGCTTCAGTTGCCTTTGTGCAGAAACACTTACCACAATAAATGGTATTAGTGGCATTACACGCTTCTCATGTTACACAAATACAAGTGCATGGAATCCAAACGATGGTTTTGTATGCAACGTGGTCATGTCTGAAAATCCTATTCTAAAAGAAACCCCCAATAACCGAGTCTGCCATTTAAAGATACACTGAAAGAACACATGGTGCTTTTTGCACTTCTGGTGCCCCCGGTCACATCACAGGCCCACAGTTGATGGACAATGTTCACCGATGCAACAAACACAAATTGGTATTTGCTTTCCTTCGAGCATCATCTGCCACCTGGCTTTAGTTATGAATAGGGCCGTGATTATTCCTGAGAGAATTCATATAAACAATATAGACATACAAATAATTCCCAATCAACTAATACGTTTTAATCTGAATTCAGTCACTTGAATAAAGATTTCCTTTTCTACTAGACGGGAGCGAAACCCTTTCTTTATAGAAGCTGCAGTACAACCACAGTAGCCAGTGGTGAAAAAATAACACAAACACAAAAATATTTATATCCAATCACCTCTCATGCCTATGGACAGTTTACACTCAACAGTAAAATGCCTCTACTGTGTCTCCGACTGCTGCCTCCTTGAGGTCATAGTTTCCCCTCGGCTCCAAAAAGGCATTTCATAAAAATAGAGAGAAACAGCTGCATTTAAAAATTGTATCCATCATCTGACATGCAACCATGCCCTGGCAACACACGCTCTGTTTTATAAAATGTAGAGATCATTGTTGATGCATGCCTCAAACTCTGCTCAAAGGTAGATTTTGACTTTGTCCACGCTAATAAAAATTGAGAAAATATTCCCATCAATGCAATAATTAGCTGCATAATGGAGTTATGAGCTATTGTGATACACAATGTTTTAGTTGGTTAAGTCAGCCGTTGGTTTCTGAGCTGCTTATAATATATTTATGGAGTCTTTCTTTACTAGAAAACAACAGCATGTGTTGTTAGTTCAAATGTTTAAAACTGACCTACAGTATGATCACCGATCACAGTTTTCATACAAATAATGACTGCTGTGGAAATAACGTGATATTACAATACAAAGTCCTCTTGTGGAGGAGGTTTGGGTGGATGGTTGGCATGCACAAAAACATGTGACGTTGCAGTTTGCATTCTGTTTCATACCCACCGTCAATGCTGGTTTCTGTTAATCATGACTATGATCCTTCCCTAACCTTAACTAAGTGCTTGTGGCTGCTTAAATCCATCATAACCACAGCGGTAGCAGACTAGAAAGCAGGTTATGAGAACTAGTTGGATTTTTGTGGGTGAATCAGCTCAGACCTGCAGGGGAAATGGGAGTATAGCAGCATCTGACTGTGGCAAATGTATTGGTTGGTTTAGACTGTCTAGACATGGTCATTAATAATGATAACTTCTCCTTTAAGTGCATTGCTCAAGGGCAATACAATGATACAGCAGTTGTTGGTCCTTTCACGCAGAGACTTGAACAGGCATCATGGAGGTGGAAATCAAACTTGTGTAATCATTTTCATATTGTCTTTTAATGCATGTTTGTAGATTGTTAAATGAATTCCCAAACTTCTGATGGGAGTATTTCACAGCATTTGACACAACTTTGTTTGAAAAGTCCACATTAAAATATTTAAGGTGACTTAATGGTTGTGAAATGTATGATAGTTAGTTCTTTTATTTAGAATCTCCAACTCTGAACAAAATATGAAAATGCAGTGTTTAGAATACAAGTATTTGTATTTTTAAAACAACAAAGGAGTTTATGATCTAGTGTCTGCGCTATATATATACCTGCCAACTGAAATGACTTGTGACCGTGTAACAAATGTTTGACTTAAAGGGGGGATTCTGAGAAGGTTTTCCAAAACTGAAGCTCCATTGTCATCCCGGGTTTAAAAAAGAGAGAAAAACATGTTGGATGAAGACACTCATGTGACCAGATGTAATGGCAACCGTGACCCATTTGCACGATGATAATTAGCCATCCACAGCCACAGGGCACTGACCTCCAAGCAGGGAGGAAAACAAACCCACTGAGTTAAAGCTCTCTTTATCACGCAGGAGAAAATACTGACATCTAACATGATGGGAGATATGCTCACACTCTACATTGTGATTTACACACACACACACACACACACACACACACACACTCTTTATGTTCTTCCATGATGTCTGACCTTGACAATTTTCAAATCATCCTACCAATAAGTTTCCATCAGCTGTAACAAAATCAACCTTAAGGGCCCTTTGTGATCAGATTTGACATCATCGCACATCAAAACAACATAAGGAGAACATTATTTCTACTTTTTGATTGCAACATCATTTCAGCTCCCCTCCGGGCGCTGCTCGACACGCAACAAAAGATAAAGACTTCTGTACTGCTCCGATTCATTTTTTGCGACAGTTGTGTTTATTTCTCCATCAGATGTAAATGAGTTCTCCATAAAGTCGCATGAACTCTGAACTTATCAGATTTAAAATTCACCAGCAGCTCCCGTTTACTCTGATGATAGAAACCCTAACAAGCTTGTGTGATCTTTGACTCTTATCAAATTTATGATCGTGATATTGACATTCTGTCATAATAGAGTGAAACTCCAGATTAGAAAAAGTAATTTTATTTTTACATTTGAACATCTTTCCGAACCTTGAGGCCACATCTGATATATGGTTATGGACCTCTGTTTCTGTGTGGCAGTTGGAAGGATTTAACTACATAAACGTAAAGACACATCATTTTTATTCATATGCATTTGTGATCAAAGAATTTTAATGCAGACAATGTAAAAAAAATTTTACTTTTAAATGGTTTTATGTGAAGCCAAATCATTTTTTTTCTGCAGACAAACTTTTTATTGCTGAGCTTCCAATAATATAAAATACTTAACATAATTAGCTTTATTGTTGACCTGAGCTATAGCAAATTGAAGGACAAAAAAATGCTTAAAATTTGTCTTCATCAATTATAAGTGAACAAACGTACACAATGTCAAAACATGAAACAACATAATGGAAACTCCTCAAGTTTTGATTTCTGCATCATCTTGAACCTCGAGTTGTGGTGAAACACTTTCAGTGAGAAGGGGAAGTGAGACAAGATTAGAAACAGAGAACCTGGCGCTGCTGCGGTGAGCTATAAGCACCCAAGCCTGACTTCCTCCGCCGCTGTCTGCGCTGTAAGTCTGTTGAGTATCGCACCTACCAGGCAGATAGAAAATTCAAACACCGAGTGCCAAGATCTTTATGTGGATTCTCTACTTCCAAATAGCTTAGGATAATTCTCCGTCTAAGCTAATACCTGGTGAGGAAGTAAAGCCTGAAGGATGGGATTATTTAATATGGCATTTTTAATGTGTGACACGCTAATCACATCTCAGAACAGGAATACTTCAACTATTTAACTTTCGTCAAGGGAGGAGAGACGTTTTTTGGGGGGAGTAAGCCTTCAAAAGAAGACCCCCTTCCCTCCTTCCACCACCACCTCATACCGCAGAAACCTGCTGCAAACCCACGATGACAATGACACATTGTCGTGCCTTAGAGGGGGAAAATGAGGGAGGAAGGACGACAGAGACAGAGTAACCTCAAGTGCATGCGTGAGGGAAGTTTTTATTCTGACTGTTGTGGTGAACGCACACGGCGACGCAGGGAGTCTTTCCTAAGCATTACACATCAATCCCGGGCCTAGACGGCAGACAGAATTACTCTTCTGTGTACCGATAATGATTTCACAATCCTCGCATACCGGCGCCTGAATCTCCCACGGATTTGCGGATAA
This sequence comes from Nannoperca australis, assembly GCA_036023655.1. Taxonomy (NCBI): domain Eukaryota; kingdom Metazoa; phylum Chordata; class Actinopteri; order Centrarchiformes; family Percichthyidae; genus Nannoperca; species Nannoperca australis. Next base: position 5,480 of record JAVQJD010053727.1, on the reverse strand, counting down.
AGCAGAGTTTTCTCTCAGATTCCAAAGTTTAACAAGGTGAAGTAGACACGCTGCCGATTTGACCACTCTGAGCCGGTGAGGAAAGTTAATGCGGGCTGAAACCCTGCTGCACGCTTGACAGGCGACTTCACAAACAGGAGCAGAAGAAGTGTGATGTGACAAGGAAGGAATGGGTGAGGAGGGTTCAGACACACTCGTCTCTCTATCTCCGTCATCTGTCTGTGATCATTAATGGTTAAACATCTGAAGCGTTGCTATTATATCAGCATGGAAAGTTATTAAAACGCGCGCACACACACACACTCTGCCCTCATGTCTCTCCGTCTTTAAGGATTGCGCTCTGATAGCGGTAAGGAAATCAATGAAGGGCCTGAGAGCAGCCGGTCTGGCAGACTTGACACGCAACAGAGGAAGGTAAATTATTGGAACTTTAATTACTTTGATCCGTCATGCATTGTAGCATTGTGTCAGGGAAGTCAATGCCATGACAGACGCTGAACAAAGGCCAGCGCTGCATTTTCATAACATCTTCACTCCCTTTTCCTAATGCCTGATTAAAGCTGGGGTGTCGAGGACCAAAAGCCCCAACCCCGGTTTTTTTTTTCTCCTTCCTCCCTCTCCTCTGCCTCTATGCACTGATTTAGAAACTCATTTTGAAAGCTCTGTTTACCGAACTCATTACTGAAGTCAGGAATTGAATGCTGGTCTATTATGGGCCTCTGCACCACGGCTTTACAAACAAGCACAATGCACCGTGCTATCACCATTATCACATTGTATGACCGTAATGTATCGCGCTGTTTTCCACCCATAAATATAAGTCTGTGTTTTCAGCTAAATTAAGAAGGATTTTCCTCCACAATGAAGCCTGTCCTTTTCTGAGCGGCCGCAGAAGAAAAACAATGACAAAAAATCCACAAAGAAAATGAGCAAGAGTGAGAAATAACTTTTTTTTCATCATTAAAGGGTGTACAAAATTACTTATTTTTTTCCTATTTCATGAATATTCTGCCACTTAGCGTTGGGATGAATCTGCAGGATTGTTCTCAGAGCTGATAAATGGCCAGCATGTGTGGTAATTTAGAAGTGCACATTAATCTCCAACTGTGGCCTAAGAAGGGAATAAATAGGAAGCAGATAAAAGGTAATTGATATCTAGCAAATGGGCAGACCCCCTAAAAAAAGTTATGCAGATATAACTAAGGCGATCATCTGCGTTATTAATTGCAAAAACTGCAATATGTGAGCTTAACAGCAAAGAAGAGTGCTTTGTTTTAATTCTTCATTCATACGTTAAGTACGATTAAGCAAAACTGTTGTTTGGAGAAACTGGAGGGAATGGCTCAGAGAAATTGTCAGCTGTCATCAAGAAAGGAATGCTGCTCTTGACTGGTGTCTTAATTCATTAGCAGATCAGGGATTTACAAACTTCAGTCCTAATCATCCACCCTGTGTTTCACTGATGGTTTATATTTCTGTCTCTGACTGATTTGTGTTTCATTGTATTCTGCAGTTCGGGATAATCCTGCACAATGTGACCAAATGAGCTTTGAGATACTCTCTCAGTTGTAGAGGACAGTGAGGACATTAGCTGTCGCATTTGCTGTTGTGATGTGTCCACGCTGATGTGCTGTAGGCAGACAGGCATTCACTGACACTAGCTAACTGCAATAGACAGGCATTTATAGACTCTTTTTATGCACATAAACAATACACATAAATCTTTTTTCTTACTTAAGCAGGACCAACACAGCGGTGGAAAGTACATGTTCTATGTTGTACCTTTTAATACTACATTACATACAGATAATGATTTTTCATACCATACAAAACATGATCAGCTTATACCCTTCACCAGCTGCAACATTAAAGGTGGCTGCTTACATGTTAATGCATCAGTAATACTAATCCTTTAACGCTATCTATATATACTGATGAGATGTTCTGGAAGCGGCAATTTTTAATGCTAAAGTACATTCTGCTGTTAGAAGGACCTGCTTTCACAAAAGTTAAGTGTGAATGCAAGACTTGTGAAGTAGACTTTTACTTTAGTAAAGCATCTGAATCACTTCCTAAGTATCAACTTTGGTTACCATTAACACAGGATGGTTCAGCTTTTCTTACATGATCATTTTAGGATCATTTATTGGGTCTGAAGACAACAAGTTTGAACGTCATAAAAACCTGTAGGTGTGCAGTTGGAAAGAAGTGAGTTATCTCTAGCCCCCCCCCTCATCTCTGCTGCAGGCTAGAGGCTGCAGGCTATATTAGCCGATACTAAAATAATTCACCCAGATTTCAGATCGAACTAGTGGCAATTGAATAAGAACCAGATTTATTGCCAAGGAGGTTTACACATACATGGAATTTGTTTTGGAGCATGGGTGCCAACAAGAGCATAGAGCATTGAGTGGCATTGTGGGTAATGTAGGCCCAAGGTTTTTACAAGGAGGAAGAGTGCATGGAATAAAAAAGATTCAAGATATGTCTGGTTGTGCTGCATCTATTTAGAACTTTTTCTTTTAAAAGTGTCTGTGTTATAAGTCTGACAATGTTTTAAGAATGCAATGCTAAATTGGTGGTGTACTCTCCACAATACATAATCGGCGTGTCAGAATTTATCACTTTTTTTTAGGCTGTAATTTTGGAGCTCACATGCACATAGCTGATACAAATGAACTGTACAAAAGCAAATGCCACCAACTACAGTTGTGTATTTTTCAGACTCATAGAAAAACATCCAGTTTTGCTCTTGTCATCCTTGTAAACATACACATTAGTACAAACACAAGCAGACTCTTTTCCTATTGAGAAAGTTGGAAAGTCCAGCTATAGTGTGAACATCAGCTCTCTGTGTGAAACTTCAAATGTTAAGACCCTCAAACAGAGGGGAAAAAATCATACTTCTCCCTTAATTTGTATTGATGGCCTGGAAGAAACCAGCATGCTTTGCAGTTCTGTAAGGGGGAAGATGTTTAAGTGGAGATTAATTCAAATTTCTGCTTGCTCAGTACTTGTAAAACTAAAGCAATTTATATTCCTTCTCTTAACGATCCCCCTTTCTCTGATTGCGGTAATGTAATCTAATTGTAATTATGATACTATCTGAATCATGCAGACCTTAACATGATTGGAGCTACTCATTGCATTAAAAACTAATTTTTGAATAATGATGAAAGGAGCACTGGAAAATGTGGAAGTATTACATTTTTTCTTTATCTCTGTTTTGTGGGGGGATCTTGTTCTCTCCCCCTCCCTCCCTCCCCCCCGCCTACAGTCATAGTTCTGATATAAATGACAAGGAGGAGTGGATCCAAAGAGTGGTAGGAGGAGGTGTAGGGGGAAGGCTAGGATGGGAAATGGACCACCCCAATTAAACGTATCAGGCTCATCTGTGGCTGCAGGATAGCAGTGTAACGCTGCGAACAAGTTCACTGTCGTCCCACGAGGTTTAGCTTATCATTCGCATGTGCCTCCTACGCCATGTATCACCCCCACACCCAACACCCCATCCACCTCGCCCGAGAGGGGAGGAGGGAGGAAGAGCGTTTCCTGCTGGAATGATAAGACTGACGTAAAACAGTTGTACAGTTGTATACGCTCAGTGTCAGAGTGACAGTATTGTTGGTGGGATTCTTATTTAAATGTTAATACATACGTGAGAACTGTTTAGCATTTTGAGTTGCAGCTCAAGTGATATTTACACATTTCTCTTTTACTCTTAAAATGAGCAGACTAACTGTAAATGATGTTGTCTTAAATCAGTTCCTATTGCAAGTTGCTCATTTATTCAGAGTACTTAATGCATTGGTAGAAGACTTATGTAACAGTGTTGATAGAATAAAGGACGTCTTCTGGAGAGATGTTCATCAAGCAAAGAACAAACCATTAAGCAAAAGTGAGCAATATTGCAACAAAGTCATGATTTAAAGAGTTTCGGACGCAACATTTAGCTTTTTTTTTAAAGTAGAAGTAAAATTGTGAAGTGTTCATTGTTAACCATTTGATTTATCTGCTAAGTTAGCAGATATATTTACAAGAACATTAACCAGAAAGGACATTTTGACTTACATTTACTAACATTTAAAAATAGAGAATAGAAGAACATTTTTTATTATTTATTATAAACTAGTTCAGTGTCATAAATGAAATAGCAGGTTTGGTCAACCTCAAGCAGAGCAAAACCCATCCAAACCTATTTGTTATAAGAACATGTTTCATTTAATGTTCACATCCTTACTCAGAACATTTTATTAGTACACTGAGATAGATTAACATTGGTAATATTGGCTTCACCTCACATGCAGCAAGTCATTGCAGAACTTGTGCTGATGGCAGGACAGTGACACTTTAGCACCACTTTAGCACTAAAGGGATAAGGAAGGTGCTGCACCTGCAAGCCACGTTAACTGTAAACTCCAGGGTTAAGGATCATTTTATCAGAATATGTCTCCTCTACAATCTCATTTGAGGGGCCAAAAATCCGCGAGCCGATTCACACCGGTTAAAATGAGGCAGACATGAGGCCGAGGTGAGGGGAGCAGGAAAAGAGGAAGGGAAGGACAGATAACCCGACAGCTTTCACACTTCTGAAGGTAAAGCATTTAATGTATGAAATGAGGTAGTAATGCAGAAGTGGCAGGGGCTAATGGGCACTGAGACACTGTGAAAGTCCCTGTAGCAGAAAGGGCTCCTTCAATCATGCAGAGGAAGATACTGTACCTGCATCTTCCTGGTGCTCAAAACAGGTAGAGGCCACACTTCTGGAGCAAATCAAATCAAAAAAGTGTAAAACCATGTTTTAAAATGTTTATAGAATTCAAATATGGTGTTTGTAAAGGTCAGGGAGCTTGCTCAACACTCAAACGATCATGTAAAGTCTGTTCAAGGTGGAGAAGGTGGGGGGGTATTGAAAAATTGGAAAATAGCAGTGGAAGTGTTGCTGTTATCAGCTCACTACTGGAAAACTATTAATAAAGTCAAACAGGTCTTACACAGACCTAATGCATTTGTGTTGATAAGCAATAGCAGAGAATGTTTTTGGACCCCAGGCAGCTCAGGTGCCCTGTAAGACAAGACTCTTGTCTTACAACAAAATGTGTGGTGTTGGAAAAAAGAAATGCAGACAAATTGGTTAGAGGAATCAGAGTTCTTTTAACTTTTTTCTAACATCTCAGCTTAGTTCTGCTGATTTCTGAAAGAGAGAGCTACAAAGAGAATGTAAACAGCTTGCCTGTGAATTGTTTGCAAAGTAGCATCTCATCCAAATGAATGAGCTTAGTTGTTGTCTTTGTTCACAGACTTACCCAGGCTGCACTCTGCCAGTGTGGTCTGACGTTCACGGCTTGATCCGGTCTCAGTGCTAGCATCTTTGCTAACATCGACAAAGATGTGCTTTGCCCGTAGATGGTACTTCAGACTTGTTGTGCTTCGGTGGAAAGACAGTTCATCACTGCAATATGTGCACACAACTTTGGTTT
>JAVQJD010053716.1:0-12386 GCA_036023655.1 Nannoperca australis | reverse complement strand
TGGAGGGTGGACTCCTTCTGGATGTTGTAGTCAGAGAGGGTGCGGCCATCTTCAAGCTGCTTGCCGGCAAAGATCAGCCTCTGCTGGTCTGGGGGAATGCCTTCCTTGTCCTGGATCTTAGCCTTCACGTTCTCAATGGTGTCGCTGGGCTCGACCTCCAGGGTGATGGTCTTGCCAGTGAGGGTTTTGACAAAGATCTGCATGTTTGCACCTGTGTAGAATTGGGAAATCAAATTAGGACGTAAAATGTATAATAAAATGAAAAAGTAAACAACTGACAGGAGTAACTGGGCTATATAATTTATAATCCTATAAATTTAAAACCCTTTGACAAAGCGCAACATTCAAGTTCTCTTTAAGTTTAGGTAAAAACAATACAAAAAGATATTTTGAGAGCGTTAATGTGAAGCTCTGAACTGTCGGCAGCTCAGCAGCCATTGCAGCCCGAGCGCCATTTTGAGATCATATTGACCTTCCTTTTGTTCAGCTGACGTTACCAGCTAATGGAGGATACTGGAAATGTTGAGTCACTGCTGTAGCTAACATTAGCTTACCACTGCTGCGTTACAGCTTTATCAAAATCGACGACGAATTGACTGACGCCGAAACTGGTAAGCAACGTGTGTAAAGCAACAGAAAAATAAAGTAGCTAAACAACTTGGTTTTTCTTTAAGATTTAACGTAAATCTGAGGCACTGTTAACATTTGAGACAATTACGTTTTCTTAAGCTAAGCTATAAAACCATGGAACTGTTTACCACACAAGCAAGTAAGAACATCCACTGTATAAATAGCTCAAATAATAACGAAAACATAGCTTAAAACAAGTATGAAATTGTACTTACTATCAAGAAACGCAGTAAATATTTGTATTCTGTTTGCGCACGGCTTCTTCTTTCGATGTCCTGAACTAGAACTAGACTGCGGTAAAGAACGACACTGTATTATATACTGGAGTCTGCATACGTCATCTGTCAATATCCGTCCGCATTTGAAAGTAGTTCCCACTAATTCGACGCGCATTTTTTCAATGCACATAATTTATTTTTACAGTATTATTTAATTTAATAACCCGTCTACAATTGAAAAACTACACGTAAATGATTAGTCAAAAATTGTATGCTTGAAAATAATACTTGACATATCCTCCGCGGCGGAATAATATCTCTCTGTGGCTACAGAATTTGCTAGAACAACCATAGCAACAAGATCCTTCCCCAAGCTTCTGATTGGACTGCACACTTGTTTGTTTGACCAGCGATTGGTTGCTGTGTTATAGTAAGTAATGTTTGATGACTAAATTTCGTTTATGACTATGGGATTAGAACACCGACCTATTCAAGAATTATATAAAACCTAAGTAGACAGCCTTCTGTAACACTACATTGCAGAGAAGCCTGCTGCGTATAACACATACACGTGCCTTTTCCCATATTCCCTCTATCTGCATTAAATAACATCATACCCATTGTTGTATAAGGAAGTCTAAATGACTATGTATTTATGTGTCACGCAAGAGACACGTATGCAGACAGGAGTTCTGCTGATCTCCATCAAACTGTTAACAGATGGAAACGTGCTTGTTAAACGTGCTACCAGCTGTTGTGACAGCAGAGTTTAGTATCTGAGGCCAAGTAAAAGATAACGCTGCTAACCGACCTCACCCACCTTAATTCATTCAATGGCAATCCATATCCACGTCAGGTTTATTCAAGAATACATTCATAATTTAGAGCTAACCTGAACACCACCTCAAAATATGTTAATTGATGATTTCAATTTATTGATATTGGTTCTGGCAAGCACACAATATAGTCATGACCACAGGCTGTATGGTCATAATGAACTAAATACCGAAACAAGTGATGCTGGACACCCAGAGACCATATTTGGTTGTCTTAAGGATATAGCCTACATTTTTCTAGGTGTCTTCTCTGAAAACATGTTCAAATGATACAGCAGTTGTTGTTGAGTGAAAGCTGTGGGGTGGCACAGCCTATATCTTAATTCGGCTTATCATCGTGATGCACACACTTTACAGAGAGCAGATTGTCATGTCACCATTTATATGAGAAAAATGTGTAAAGCAGGAGTAACAAAAAATGTCAAGCATATCAAGTACAGTGTTAAGACAATCCTCACACTTTCCTAAAGCCTCTCCACATTTTGTTTCCTAACAAGACACAGTATGATTTTGTTATTTTGATGGCTTAAGCTGCACTCCATAGCATAAAATGTAATGTCATTTTCTAGATCTTCCTTATTAATTTTTGGAGTAATTTATCCTGAGGCATAATTGTAAGGTATTATTCATTGCACGGTCAAAGTCACGAGGCAGGGCTTGATCTTGTTCTCATGGGCTAACTATGCCTGTCATGACCTCAACGCCCAGGTGATACTGGAAAATTCCCACAAGTTAAACACTGATTAAATATTGTGTGAAATAACAGACGTTTTACTTTATAATCAGTCAGGCGATGATTTTCATTTGGTGCAGTGAGTTTTTGTGATACGTCCCTGAAGTTAAGTGACCCAGCTGATTAAACAGTGGTCTCCCAAGTCGGCTATGAGAACTAACACAGGACCCCGACAAGATAGTAAATAATGTACAGATTTTTCTATAACCACTTTACTGGCTTCAAGTAGTGACCAGTGATCTGACTCCCCACATTTAGCTTCACCAGTATTACAGACAACTGTGCCACTGTAAGCTAAATTAAATCTGAGAAAAATCTAATAGCAAAATCTCAGATGGGGGTCTGTAGCCCACTGAGATTCTATTTTTGGGGCATAGATATGATACAGCTCGAAGAGTCCTAATTTATGTATTTGGGTCACAACATTCCCTTACCCCACCCCTCCAGCACCCTGTCACATGACACCCAACCCGTGATGCACCACGTCAGTGCTTTTCAGCACAGAGCTGGGCTTCTGGCTGAACTAGTTCAACCTCTGAGGAATGTGTTTGTGCAAGTCTGCTGTACTGTGCCCTGCCCCATAATTATGGACTGCCTCAAAGTGTTCCAGGAAAAGCAATCTTTCAAGCAGGACGTAGGCCTAGCCTAGCAATGTGGAAGTTGATGCTATTATCACATGAAACGAAAGTAGCTTGGGACAACAAGACGTTGGCTTTTCTTAGAGGTATCCACCTTTGAATTTAACTGACATATTCAATAAGCACATCAACAGCTATGAATGGGTCAAAGGCTGAACTAGCTGAGAGGCATTTCATGTAAATGTAGATCTTATCAGTGATGGACTTTGCTTAGGTCAATGTGTTTTCTTCAGCAGGGTGAATAGAACAGATTTGGGTGGGACATCCAGTTCCACGTCAACAGGTTTCACAACAAACACGTCACACTAGTTTCAACAGTACTTCATGAAAGAGCTAGATTAATTTGTTGACATCAAAGTGATTGACGTAAGGCTTACCATCCCAATACTCAAATATGAACCTGTATGTATCTATGTATTCATCATGATGGTTTGTTGTTTTCTTTTTACCCACAGAATGGATCCTGTGAAACATACAGGCGGCTGCCACTGTGGCGCTGTAAGATTTGAAGTCTGGAGTTCCCCAGACCTCCATGTTTTCCAGTGCAAGTATGGATATTAAATTCAATGGTATTGTCTGTTATTTTCTATAATAAATGTTTGTATTGCAAAGAAAACAAGACTATGATTTTAAATCTAAAATGAATTGGAAGTTCTTTGCCAAATTGATTCTGGTGCAGAAGCTACATTTTTAAGTTTAGGGAAGACAAAATGTATATTTATCCCAAAAATATTATCATGTTAAAGAGTTTTGTTGCTTGTCCACTTCTTAGCAAATCAACATACACAGAGTTTTGTCTGTCTCTCCAGCTGTAGCATTTGCACAAAGAAACAAAACCATCATTTCATTGTTCCGAAAAATCACTTCACACTCTTACAGGTAGTCAACTCAAGCAAAAGATTTGATGCAATTTCACTTAAATAATCATAGAGCATTTCAAGTGAATCATGTTTTCTTTCTTCCCAGGGCTCAGACAATCTGACCAAATACACATTTAACACTCATGTTGCTAAACACACCTTCTGTAAAACCTGTGGAGTACAAAGTTTCTACTCTCCGCGCTCCAACCCTGATGGATATGGTAATTATATTACTGCTGACACAAGACAGTCACACCACTCTCCATGTGTTGTAAACTTATTTCATCATCCTGCTGCGTTTACTCCAAAATAACTCTGTTGTGTACTCCAAACTAACCAAGCCAGTCTGCGCTTAAATGCCCGATATTTGTTGTATTGTTCAGAAAACACAAATGTTATGTTCACAATGGGAGAGTCAATGTTGGATTACAGTGATATCAGGAAAGCACCCCTGAAATCTAATATATAGCCTTATTGAACCAGTAAAGCCAAGTTCTCTGTGAAATGTGCTGGAATCAATGAGCTCTCCTTTGCTGCTGTTCTCCTCAGGTGTTGCTCCACACTGTTTGGATCCAGGTACAGTTTGCAGTGTTACAGTGGAGACGTTTTGTGGAGAGAAGTGGGAAGAAAGCATGCAAGCTCACAGGAGCATCAGAGACATGTCTAAACCTGCAGCAGACACACAGCTGAGAGAAACACAATAACACTGTGATACAAGAATCAAACAGTTTTTTTAATCAACATTATACCAAGAAATACTGTACAGTGATTTTAACAATCTTTGACATTATAAGATGAAAAATAAAGTTCCTCAACCGATTCAAACCCTAGTGTTGTTTTTATAGTGTAAAACAATAAATCTGTTTCTGTTATTTCACATTATTGTCAGCTTTATTCATTGAAAGTGCTTACGAAAAACTGCTCAGGCTACTTTATTCACTGTGAGCAAAACAGCTCATCAGACATCTGCTAAATTCACCCCCACCACAGTATTCGAGTAGGACACCTAACAGAGTAACGATCAGTGCATCTGGACCTGGATGAGAATAACTTAATAGATCTTCAGGTTCTTTGGTCCTTGTGGGATCATTTGGAATGAATTCACGAACATGTACCGAGAGAAGGCGATGTAGAGGTAACGAAACCACAGGAGCTGAGTGCGATGACAAAACATGGCCTCCTGAAAAGAAAAGAGGGTTGTTAAAAAAGAGAGGTTATATAACATTTAACATGATATTGTGGCAATTACTATAAAGATCAGCATCACACACATTTGTAATCTTACTTGTGTGTTGATATTTCTCCTGAACACAAATATTTATTAATTATTTAATTATTTATTATAAGCCAAGCTTCACAATATTTCATGTACCCCATGTAACATCATCATTGCTGTATATACCCTTGTTACAATGTGCTAAACGTGTGTACCCTCTAATAGTGACACGTCTTGCCAACTGTCTTATTTAGAGGCTTACTTTGGCTTGCCTGTAGCCCCGTGAGCCGGTAATACAGCGGAGACATGAGGGCAGCAGCCAGCTGAGGGGAAGGTCCAGGAAGGACATGTACTTTCTGAGGAAACCAACAGACACCAGGGAGAGCAAACAGCAGTCTAGGAGGACAGACAGAGACCCAGTTAGCTGTTAATATGTTAAATGCTCATTACAGCAGCAGACAGCTAACTAGGCCATTGTCTCATATGCTTTTATTATGAGGCAACCTCATATCAGGAACATATAACAATGTAATACAAATTTTCTTTTTTTTTAACACGTGGGTTATGTGTAGTCTTTGTGTTGTAGTTTGACAAAAAGAAAACAAGTGGTACTACTTTGTGGGAGATGAAGTACTTATGTGACATTAGTATTGTCAGGAAGGAAATCATAGAAAAACTGGACAACCTACTACAAAAATATATTACACAGCACAGATTGTCAACATGGTACAGAAACATTAAACTATGAGCAGGAGTTTGTGGGGCATGGCACGAGAGGGTTTGAGCTGTTGGTAGTGAGCAGTGAGTCAGGCTGTACAGCTGCGTGAAGAAGCTTATTACAATCATGTTGTTAATTCTCCCCCGCCCTTCCTAGAGGTTTCAGTAAGATCATTCAAACAGGTGGTGTAAATGCCTGGTAATAAATAAACCAGAGAGCATGGTAAATGACACACTGGCTCTTTTTAAGATTGCTCACTGCAAGCTAAAGAGGGCAAGGCAGACTGAAGTCAGTTTGTCCTAAAAAAGTGTGCCTGCTGCGGCCTCATGGCTGCAAAGTGCGACTACTGAGATCTCATATATTATTAACTACATGGGCCTGCTGCTGATTTCTTATCATGCTGTCTACTCAAACATTAACGTGGGTGGGCTCTGTGGACCTAAATGTTTACCAAACTAGCAAAGTAATGAGCTCTCGGCCTGTAGCAACATGTCGCCCCCTCTCTGTCCTACTTTTCCTTTCACATTCTGCTCAAGAAATTCCCTATGAGCATCAAAACCTTTCAGAAGAAACCAAAAGTAAAAAAGACAAATTGTTATACATTTAGATTTTTCCTGGACAATTAAGAGTTAGAGGCTGATTTTAACATCGCCCAACAAAGCAGAGTTTGACACTATGAACATCTGGAATGAAACCATCATATGTAGTCTGAGGCCACACAGGTGGAAAAACAAGCATTTGTATGCAACTGGTGTTTCTGATATCCAGCTGGCCTCATGCTGCCACCAGCAGACCAAAATGTGTAGAGACACAAGACTCAGGCAACACTTTGAAACAGAAGAGGGCGCTGTACATTAACACAATACTATGTTTACAGCACTTTCCAGAGTTCTCAATGTGGAAAATGCAGAATGGTGAGGTGGTGCCTCTAATGTGAGGAAGTCTGTCTGTGTCTTAATAAGCTTAATAATTAATACAACTTCTTTTACAGACAACCTTTCTGAGAGCGACCAGTAAATCCCACCCGGTCACAAATTTTGAAAATATAAACCTCGAACCTACCATTAGGTACTTGTCCAGTGTAAGCAAGATGGCTGCGAATGGAGGGAGAAAAAACAATGTTATTTACTGAAAGTGTGAAGGACGCAAACATTGTTGTCAAAGAGATGAAACGCCTCACTGACAGGGTTTGTGTTGGCAACTTCTGCAAAATATACTTGCTACTTGCTAATATGTAACTAAGATTAGAGTTTTGGTTACACTGATTACAACACAAATGAGTAAGAAGTCAATGACTGTAAGCTCACAGCAAAGCAAAGGCCACACAGCCAAGCTACTGCTGATTATCTACCATTATGTCAGTTCCAGGTCATGTTGTTTTGAGTACTGGAGGTTTTTTTTCAAGTCTTGGTGGGGACAAGATTTCCTCCAAACTTGTGTTTCCAAATGAAATAGCTTTTAACATAGACATAGACAAAAACAAAACCCAACAACAAACCATTGAGATTTAGAGCTATGTGAAACTAGTGTGCATCCCGTCTGGGTTCCAGCCTAATGGGAATCATGAGATGTGATTTGGAGAGCTCATATCCTCTCAACAGATGAGGCCCACAGATTGACAGAGAACCATGTAGGCTCAGTGAGGAAAAGAATCCACAGCAGACAATTAAGGCATCCGTGCAATATGGGGACAGCAGCAAACACTTCACAGTGGAAAACACTTTTTTTTTTTTAAACCAACAGTCTGATGCAACTTGCTTGGTTGGCCTCTCCAAACCAGAGCTGCCCTCCCACCTCACCACTTCAGGGACAGGATTTACTGCAGTTCTCTGGGAGCAAAGCCGAGTGCCTCTGAGGACTCTGTTTGGATGACCTCTCAGCTATGTAACAGACCATTTCTGAAAAACATGGTGTGTGTGTGTGTGTGTGCACGCATGTGCGTGCGTCTTTGTGGGGAAACATTTGGAAAGATGGATGTTGATGCGATGTTCTGAATTTCCTGGACGGTGTTTTATGATTGTGGAGTGGGTGTTTTCTGTGTGCGTGTGTGAGCCACATAATATCCCCAAGGATGGCATGTTTAAGTTGAGGGACTTAAAAAAGAAATCTGTTTTTCTGATGGCAAAGCCTTAAAGTTCAGTCAGTACCTGACAGCTTTATGGATGGCTACATGATTGGCATGTCCGCTCACTCCTCTTCCATCGAAGGTCAGCACCTGAAATAACAAAATGTCCCACTGTGTGGCTTAAAAGCCAGAATCTGGTTATCTAAAAGTGAATTTAAATAAATGAAGGCAAAAACCGAGGCAGAGATTTTTTTGGGGTTAGTGGAAGGGTTTCTGTGTCTGACTGTGGAGCTGCTTGGCAGCCAACAACTGATATTTAAAAGCCTTTTTCTGTTTGCATGCCTGCACACCAGAGAAAGCAAGTGAAAAAAATCAGGTCAAAGGGAAAGAAAAAGTGCTTGACTGAAGACTTGGCATTTGTTATGCTGAGGTGTATTCTACCATGACTATGACTTTGCAATCAAGCACAAATTTAAGCTTCCAACTACCATGTATTATAAGTAACTTGTGAACTTTGAATTTCTTTATTCTTGCTGGCTTGTATGTGGAAAAAAGCAAGGGGATGGCATGATGTCAGACCCAGGAAACAATATTATTCAGTTTAAGAGCAGGAAAGTGTTTATGCTGCATATATTCGTTAGAGAAGACGTGATTCTCTAGCCTACATTAGGGTCTAGAGGCATTCTTTGCTGCTGAGCCTGACAGGATGGGAGGAGACGGTGTGTTTATTTGTCGTCTTTGATAACAAAAAGAGATCAGCAACTTCAGGATAGAAGAACCCAGCTGTGTGTAATCAGCTTCCCTAAAGAACTGTGGGGCTTTTGTCATTGCTGCTGCACCTTCTGCTGGCAGAATGTTTTACAATCTTTGCCCTTGTTGAGATTGACAAGTTAAAAATTCTTTGATTCTAAATTTGCCACATTCCCATCAGTTAATAGTGCGGCACTGTGCTGAAGCAGGTAAGAATCTCTGTGTAAACACAGAAAATGAGTCCAAACTTTCTACTGCAGCAGAGGCATTTCCCCTCATGTTTAGGGAGGCTCAAAATACAGTCTGACCTGGACAAAAAGAGACAGTGGCTGACCAGATTATTACACAGGCAGCAGTGAAACTGGGATAATGAGATAGAAAGCTGTGGTGTCAGAACATATGGTCAAAACAAAACAAAACAATACATGGATTTTGTACACAGAATGGCAAGGAAACTGTTTGTCAACATCAAATAGGAAATGACAGAAAAGTCACTTCTTTGAAAGGCATGAATTAAGTAGAGCTGAATATACCATGTTGAAGGAGTGAGCTCTCATGTGCTTCACAATTACAGAAGAGACCAACGAGATGCTCCATTCTGCTCTGGGATCGTCTGGAAGTTTTCTGCAGGGCAAAAAAAGGGATGCTGGGTATCAAGCCAGTTACAGTAATATTAAAAGAGTGTTTTACAGAGATACAGGACTGCATTGTGTCTGCATGGTAACCTCAATGTAACGGAGAGTCAAGAGCATTGTACACAACATAAACATGCTGGGTGTTTCTTAGGCTGTGCAGTCTTATTCCTTTTCGAACACCAGATTTCTGCCCAGTGCAGATTCGACGAGCATTTGCAAAAAGGCTGTTGTGGAATGCAAACACGAGGGAGTGCTGGGAAGTTAAGGGTCGGAAGGCCCTTAGCATCATATTCATCTGAAACTACAGCCTGGAGACAAAACGTAGCAAACATCAAACATCAAACTTGGCCAGCGCGAGTTCTCTGCCTACTAGACTCTGCCTACTTCTTTCAGTTAACAGAATAAAAGCATCACTTTCTATGGTTGTTCAACGTTCCCCTTGCACTCAAGAGAAACCAGCCACAAAAAACAAAGGGAGAGAAGTGCTTAAAAACCTACTCAGACAAACTCAGATATGAGTTGGGCTACACAGTTCACATAAAAAACAAAGCATTCCAAGTAAGAGCATATCCAGTTTGTACACCAGTTATTATTTTTCTGCTTTATGTTGATCAAAAAATACAACCAACAAAAGGAAACTGGCATGAATGCACCAGCAATTTGAAGTAAACTGTGGGGGTCTTGGTTTGACGAGATAAGCAGAAAAACCAATGACGTGATGTGTTGCTGTGTACTTGGGGTGGCGTGAGTGACACTGCATGTGTGCATGTGTGTATGTATAAGTGCATAAAGTGGGCGTAGGTGTGTGGGGGGGTGTCAGCAGTTGTTCCCCCTCCCCTTCTTTGCTGACATTGAGCCAGGAGAGTCGAGCTAGAGGAGGGAAGTGATGGATTAGGCCACAAATCTATTGGCTGCCAGTGATTTGAGGGTCAGGCTTTGGGGTAAGGGGTAAGGGGGGTGGGGGTTGGCGGTCACAGGGAGGAGGGGTGGAGGGTTCAGAGATAGTTTAAAACTGTCTGTCATCAAGTGAATGCCCCACTGTGACACTTTGATACCAGTGAGATATCATGTGGGCTGTGTGTGTGTGTTTTTCTCTCAGCAGGACGGCGCTGTGAAATGGATATTTAAACCAATGTTTAGTGCTGCCTAAATGAATAAAACACAAGCCCAATGTCCTCATTTCTGTCTGTTTGTAGACTGAAACTAGAGAGTATTTTGTGAGAGTTTGGTCAAAGTGCATGAATATTAAATATCTAAACATCATACTGAGTGCACAGCTTGGCTGCACTCTAGCACTGTACTGTGTTTTTAATGCTGCATTTTTTCTCTCTCACTGTTGAATTTATTCTGTTTATATTTTAGACAGTTTGCCTTACAGCTTGACAACCGCAGCTAAGCACAAGCCTGTGGGGGGTGGGTAGGGGGTGGGATGGGGTGAACAAAAGATATAAGACACCTGACCTTTCTCAAGCAGGATGCAGGCTGAGTGTCAGCTTCACCATGGCAACAGTGCAAAATGTCCTAAAGTAACCTCCACAGCTACTTTAGGACAACGCTGTAGCTTTGCATGTGGATGTCTAATTGCTTGCAGGCATCTGTATGCAGTTGTTGAACTTTGTCCCAGTAAGGGGATTCTGTGTGTGTATGTGAGAGAGAGAGAGGGGGAGAGAGAGAGAGAGAGATAGAGAGAGAGAGGGGGCTTGTTTAGTCTGGTCACATGGACCACAGGCCTGTGAAACTGCCAGACTTCTGTCCACACAGTCAGATTATGTGTCCTGCTGGGAACGGCTGAGATGCCACTACAAACTGACAGTACGGCCACAATATCCCACTGTAATAAGGCAGTTACAACAGTAGTAACAACACCAATAGATATGCTGTTTTACAATGATTCAGATACATTTGTGGCTGCAGGTTTTGCCAGTGTTCACTCATGTTGAGGTAATAAACTGTGTGCTGGGGACAAATGTATCTAGGACAAAAGCAAAGCCAGAGGTCAGTGGCAAGGTTGGAACATCTCACCACTATTTACTGCGCCCTGCCATGTGCTCATAAATCAGCAAGGGCTAATTACCATTGATCAATGTATATTTAAACCTTGATTTTTCTTTCCAAAAACTAGTGCTGAGCTCTTTGTTTACATGCATACGGAGAATTACACTAATCCAATCAAAAACAAAAGCCTTCAGTTTAAATTTTCAGTTTGAAATCGACTCCTGAGTAGATTTATTTAACTAAAGTAAATCTGAAGTATGTTATCATGGGCCAAGTCAAACTGTTCAAGTTAGAAATAAATGAGGTGTGTGATAGAGAGTTGCTTCAGTTCAGTCTGGTGGACAACGTAATGAAGAAGTGGAAATGGTTGGATTGGTGCAGTGAGCAGATATAATCGAGTGCGGGGATCAGACAGAGGTCAAGCCAGTGCAAGTGGAGAGGCAGCAGAGCGTGCTCCGATCGAGCTTGATCACAAAGGCCCCAACATGCACTGGGGTCCCAGATACTGTCAACACAGCTGTCCTATTCAGTGAGCATTAAAGGGAAAATCCTATTTTAAAACAGATTTCACGTGTTACTCCTGAAAGGCTAAAGTTGTGAGTGAGCAAGTCTCACCTACACCTGTCATCATGAAAGTGGATCCAGTGCATCACTCCATCATTCCATGATGAATGAGATGACGGTACAGAGACACATACATTTCAACATTCAAACACACTGTGTCTATCCTTGAGCTCTAGAAAATGTGTTGAAGGCATTTCCTACCTCATAATCACCTCATCTACCTCATGATCACTTATAAGCGCGCGTGCTGCCCGATACGGTTGCTCCGCTCGTCTTACTTGCTCTTTTATTATTTATTTATCTTTTGTTATTTAACTTTGTACTTATGGGTTTTTTTGTTTGGTGTTGACTTGTTGGAGTCGTGGCCTCCACAAATGTGCTGGTGGAGAGGTTTTTGGTGTTTCTGTTCGCTCTGGAGATACTTTCACCTGCAGTCAGCTGAGCGCAACAACTGCATGGCCGCTTTTGTTTACACCCGGGATCAGCTGATTGAACTTAAGCCGGCCATG
Organism: Nannoperca australis; assembly: GCA_036023655.1. Taxonomy (NCBI): domain Eukaryota; kingdom Metazoa; phylum Chordata; class Actinopteri; order Centrarchiformes; family Percichthyidae; genus Nannoperca; species Nannoperca australis. Next base: position 19 of record JAVQJD010053716.1, on the reverse strand, counting down.
GTGACCAGATCTGCGGACA
>JAVQJD010053711.1:0-15229 GCA_036023655.1 Nannoperca australis | reverse complement strand
TCCCTCCCTCCTTCACTTTCAAAGGCGATCTGCAGGGAGGGAGAAAGCACTCGGAAGCAACAGCCTTTTGTTCAAGGGTACTTTTGCATGAGGGAGAGACCGTGTTTTGTTTATGGGACAACATAGTGTTGCCATTAAGGCTTTAATCAAAACTGTTTTCTGGAGTCAGCCTTGAGTGACCCCCCCCCCCCATGGCCCGCTTGGTTTGGTTCCCACTGAAGGAGCAACTGAAGGAGGAAGAAAGGAGCGGGGAAGTGTGGGAATGTCTCTACATCGTCGCCACGGCGGGCAGCTCCTAAACATGGCTTAAAATTAGGGGAAAAGAAAACACAGGCTAAAAAAAGGCAGTTGCCTAACTATACTCCTGCCTGCTAATTTGTCACCACTTGAAAAACGGGGAAAAATAGCAACAGTTTTAAATCACACTACTTTAAAGTTCGGATATGCCAGTCAGTGTGTATGGTAGAATACTTAAACACAAGGAAGATTTAGGTCAACTCCATTGCATATACATCTAAACCCATTGTGGGTGGAATCTATGGAGCTCCGGCTGCGTTCATATTAGAGGGAAGCAGAAATGGAGAACTCCAAGTGTCTGGTTCTGGCTGGCTGGGATCGGACCAGTGACAGCTGGGGCTTGAAAGCCTTACATCCAAAGCCAGGGCTCACTGCCACTTGCTACATAGCAGCGCTGAGCTAAGCCCACCCCCTCCTGTCCAAGCCCTCACTCTGAATGATCACTGTCCTGAACAAACCATCAAGCTCCTGCCAAATAATTCCCTCTAAAACCATCTTCTCTTTAAAGTCTAAATCCAAGAGCGGAAGAGGTACTGGAGAGAAGACAAGATGGCAGGATGGTTTGTTGTCTGCTGCCATGTCAGAGAGGGTAAGGGGTCACAGAGAGGGGAGTTTTTCAGTGGTTTCACAGAGAGGGTTCAGCTAGAAAAAATACATGAAGCATATTTAAGGTCAAGTGTGTATGTGTGTGTGTGTGTGTGTGTGTGTGTGTGTGTGTGTGTGTGTGTGTGTGAACTGTACCTTATCGAGCAGCGGCAGACAGCGGGGTACCCTGTGCTCCAGTTTGACAATGGTGATAAAGTCACTCTCTTGTCGTTCATCTTCGCTTGTGTTGCACAGAGAAAGAGGGTGATACTGCAAGAAAATGACACAGAGAGAGAGAGAGGTTATCATCTGACACGAGGAAAGGAATATAGGAAAAGTAATCACTTATAAGAATCAGACATTTAAAACAATGCAGATGTGTCTGGTTGGGAGCTTGAGAGGAAGACATTTCTTTGCAATGTTCACTGCACTGGAGTTCATGAGAAGTGCAAGAGCCCAGGTGCACAAACAGCACATCTACAGCTTCTAAGAAGGTGTTTCCACCTAATCACACTGATGTATCACTTTGTTGTATTTAAAAAATGTGAAAAGGTCTCAAAAGACTGTAAAAAAAAAAGAAGAAGAAAGAAATCTAGAATAAAATAATAAAATAAATATCTTATAATGTTCTCTCAAGTACCTAAAAAAATACTCAATATGCAACGACAACAATGACATTTACAAAACATTATGAAAAAGAAACTTTCTTTTGAAATGATTACAAATGAAATCAGCTCCAGTCCAAAAAGAACCAGTACAGAATGAAAACTACAGCTTTTGTTTTTAACACAAAGATGGAGAAAAACTTAAAATCAGAACAATTTTAAACCAGGTACGAAACATCACTGCACAGTGTTAATATTAATCACACATAGCAACAAATACTAGACATGTGCTATTGATGGGAAATTAACTGAAATATTTGACATCTTCTGTGGATACTGACTCTGTTTTATGCACTATTACTAAGGCTTATTACATTTGAATTATTTGAATTATTAGGTTTAGCTTTATGATTGGAGTAGTTAAAGAAACACATTTTAAAAGCAATAACTGTCATAAAGAATAAAGATACTTGTCCTCCGATGAGGAAAGGTGGAGGTGGCGGGTAAAAAAACTACAGCTGTCAACCAGTAACACTGACATCTGTGTGTTCAGTACTTTTGTGAATACAGTCCCATACATTTATCTAAATATACCCATAACACAACACGTAACCGACAGTATGACCTTAAGGGTTTCTTAGATTGGACCAAAACCAGCAGGAATAATTTTAAAAAAACTTTTAAAAAGACAATCTAGACAGAGGTACAAAAGTTTGTATTCACTCCCTTAGAGAAAGACTGTTGCTCTTAATGGAAGCTTTTGTGCATTAAATGAAGGCGTTTCCTTTCTAAACCATACCGTCGATATCGAGGAAAAACTTTGGCACAATACAAAATCAATTACATGGATGGTGATGTTAACTCCCACTCAAAGCCTTGAGGACTGAAAGAACGAGAGATATTCTTTGGTGGGAACATTTGATCCCCTCTGAAAGGAAGGAAATTCGTAGCTGCTGAAAGGCTGCATTTAAGAGCTCAAGGGATAGCAGCAGTGTTTGCAAGTCACAGACATGCTGTCACGGGTACGAGGACTTGCACGGCAGACCTGGGTGGATTGAACCTATCCTAAAACACCCCCACACATCACTAATTTTCTCACATGACAGCAGCAATGAAGGCACCAACACACTGCTCCTAGATCAGTCCTTGTCACAGCTCAGAGATCACCCTGCAGCGCCCAGTCCCTGCGCTCACCCACACCCCTGTGGAGCGGTCCCACCCTGTCCTGCCCTGCCCTGTACATCCCAGCCTGGTTCTGCCCCGGTGGGCCTCTTCATGTGGCTGTGGGCTGAGGTCATGGGGCTCCCCCTCATCTCACCCAGCGGAAATCCCTAAATTAAAAAGACCCAAGGGTGACATCAACAGCTGGCACCCCGATCCAGGGGAATTGACGTAATGTGCTGCAAAGGGCTGGTGCATGTCTGTCAGAAGTAGAGAGAGAGAGGAGAGGAGAAAGAAAGCAGACTTGGGGGACACTCGGGGTGGGGCACAATGAGAGGCAGGGGGGTCTAGGTGGGAAGGAAACACCTTGTGTATAGTGATTGTGCCGTGCAGTGGATTCACATACCACAAATAATTAATATATCTGCTATGAGTGTTGGCATAGCACCACTGATGAAATTAGTTGGGAAGCCAGTTAGCTAAACGTCATGGCTAAACAGCTGAAATGTCCAACTTCTGCAACTCCAAGAGGAAGCAGTACCAATGCAAGCTGTACCAAACTTTGACAATTCAAATGTTTCCACTTATATCTAATCAAAATTACCAAAATAACATCCAGTTTAAAATCAATTCAAATGTGAAGGGACACTTGAGCTCATCTGATAGGACTGTGGGGGGTACGTCACACAAAAACCGGTTAATATGAAGCCAAAGTGTCTAAAACATCCTAGAAACAAGTCCTGTCTCCAGTTAGTGTTGATGCTAAAATAGAAAAGGATGCATAATGTTTCCAGACCCTTGCCTGTCGCCTGAATGGCATCCCCTGTTAAAGAAGACGGGCAGCGGGACAGCAGGAACCCCTGGCCTGGCCTGCATGCTACCCTGCCAGCTGCCTCTACCAGTCCACATTTACTAGGCCCAAATTAGAGGCCTACAGTTGAACTTGGCCCTTTACAACAAAAAGGAATCCTTTAATGACACTACTTCACTGATGCCATGACCTCTGCTCTTTTTTGCTATAGGTTTGTGTGAAATGTTGAAAAAGAGCTACATTCAGTAAGAAGAATCCAATTGAAATACTCATTTGAATATTTAGGCTTCCTTTGTCATGTTTGGATCTTGCTGTGATATAAAACATGTTGATGCATGGAGTTGCGCAATTATACCTAATAAAGCAGATAATTATCCTAAAGCTGAGCCAACAAGGTTCAGAAGGAGCAGCTAGTTTTAGCTTCCTCTGGCACTCAGAGGCTCTGAGGCCAACCACCCTGATGGTCACAGTGTCTATGTTTTGCGTCGTTGACGAGACTAAGCATTATCTTCTATTTTAGATATACCCACACCACTTACAATCAGATGGCTGTGAACACCCCATGTGCCACCATTGGTGCCATCTACCACTCTGAAACATGCTGCCGCTGGACTATAAATGGCAACCAGAACAGACTGAAACGTCTTCATTTGGTTTTTGTATGGCCTTGAGAAAAAGGGGCCTGGGAAACCAAATCACTGAGTCTCCATTTCACAGGGACTAGAAACCACAGGGCACGCAAACAGTTCCCCACAGACTGTTAACAATGCTCACTCCTCTGTTCCGCCTCCTCCTCCTCATCTGTCTAGATCTGTTGCAAAACTGATGGGGACATGTCCCTCGGTTCCTTTGTAGCCACGATTAAAGGCATTCCTTTCCAGCTTAATCAAAGACTACCCCAAAAATATTCCGAGGCAAGAATCTAACAGCCTCAAAAACAAATACATGGACAGAAAAAGGGGAGAATAAATAGTAGCTGTGGTGAGAATTCAATAATATTTTTTTTCCCTCACTTAGCCCTGCGGATCTTCTTTTTTCATCTGCCAATAATCAGCAAGAGAGTTTTCTAGTTCATCTGCTGCCAGCAGGGAACCAGGCCCAGGCTGTTATGTCAGTGTGTGTTAGAGGGGGGATGCAAAAAGAGCTTGCACCTCTCATCAAGCTCCACCACTCAATTATCAGCTGCTCAGGTCATAGGGCTCCTCAAGAACTATTGGCTGAAATTCTATATGCACAATCATCACAATGGAGTAGATTGGTTTAGTGGGAGATGAAAGAAACATATCAGTATGCAATTATTCTATCATACAGTATAAATCAAGACTGAGAGTGAGGAAGGCAAAAGTCTTCTTTAATGGAGCTCTGCCCTGAGGCCTGGGAAGCCTGCCAGGTTAGTGCATATCAGGGAAGAATTCAGTCACACACTCACACACACACACACACACACACACACACACACACACACACATCTAAAGCACACACTATTTGTTGCCTGGGTTCTGACTGACCCACTTCTTCACTGAGTGACTCAGCCTCCGTCTGTTCTCTAAATCTAATGAAAATGCTTTGTCTCTTTCATTCTCCTGAAACTCCACCATTAAACACACACCTGTTCTGTGCGCGCGCACACTCCTGTATTTTACTCAATAGGTCAAATAGACATTCAGTATTTTTCTTGCATAATAATAATTATCTGGTGTTATTCCAACTAAAAGTCAGTGTTGCAAAGTAAATGTCTGTTTTGATTAATGAAGCTAAAACAGATTTATCCAGGTTCTATATCTGTCCCTGAAGATGTAAATCAACGTTTTTACTTCCTGAACTTGGCAGGAAGATTCTATAATGACGGCAAATGTTTGTTTTAAGTGTAGAAAAAGCGGTTGCCAAAAGGAGCAATGAGGCAGCATGTAATAGTTGAAAAGAGATCTGAATCTGGTTGCCTGGCTTACTGGGCAATATTTCGTGCGGATCACTGCTAGGACTTGGCTCAGTGTACATAGAGGGAGCCTGAGGTGACAAGACTGGCTGAGACACTGACCCATTACCTGCCACCCTGGTCTGACAAGTCTGCCTAACTAAAATCTCTGCGTGAGAGCACGAGTTAATGAATAAGAGCCCAGCTATGTATTGTTGCTAGAGGCACCAGAGCAAGTGCTTGCAAGTGAACATATGTGTGCATGAACATGTCTACTGATCCACTGGTGCAAAAAAGTCCCTCTGCGGTCCAGCAGGGGAGTGAGTGTAACTCAGCACTGGGTGCAGAAGTGTGTGTCTAAATCTCAGCGGTTACTTCAGTGTGGGTGCTGAAAGCCAAGGCACTGAACCTTTTCTCAAATGTCATATCTGGTCTTGGACCAATAATCAAGCAGCGCTGGCTTCTGCACAAGCACTGTGGTGGAGCTCTCAGTGCCATAGATGACACAGATACACACTCCTCATATCACACTCCTCAATCAAACAGCTTTGTATCTCATGACCCTACACTAAGTAGATTTACATGAAAGGCTGATACGAGAGTGACGTCGGGGAGCCCGGTGCCAGGGGAGCGGAGCAGAGGGCCTTTTTCTGTCAAAGCATCTGGAAAAGTGGGCTCAGAGGCCCTCGCCTCTTCTCTCTTTGCAAATGCAAACGAACAGGAGGCATTAATGCTTTAGTCCTGTCAAAACAAAAGGCGTGTCATCTTTCCCCCCACTTTATTGACAGTGTCAGCCCCATATCCAGTAACGGTTACCACAGAGAATGACTTGGGGAAACGTGATCCCATAATGAGGCCCAAATAATTACCACCAGCCCCAAATTTGCCCGGGCGCTTTCTTTAAGTAGGAGTGCTTCCCCCTGACTCCGGGCCCGTCAGACTGTCTCTCTGTTCTATAAAAAAGGATTAGACAAGAGAGGAGAAAGGACCTGGAGAGGGAAGAGGAGTTGGTCTTAAAGAAAGGACACTGAGGAGTGAGCTTGAACATTGTCATTAAACAAAGTTGCTGAGTTCCTGTACCTGTGGAATGCCAGATGAGGGAATAAATGTTTGCTTTTCTGATGCCGCAACACACTTTAAGAGACCATCTTGTGGTTCATTGAAACTCCTTCCTCAAATCCATCTTTTACTCATTTTCTTTTGCCTTCCTCACTAGCTACTTTCATTGCTTCTAGTATATGTACAAGAGGTTTCATAATAACATGCTGGGATGAACTTTGTGCACTAAGGTGCTAAGCTAGGTACAGCCACACCTGTGCTTTGATCAGTGCAGCAGATTTGTATTCAGGCATAGCGAAGGTCATTAAAAATACTGGATTTTAGAGCTAGTTATAACGCCCTATGTGCAAGCAGCTTTACATCAGTGCACGTACTGTGTTCTTAACTTAACTCTTAAAGTTATGTTCTTCTGTTATAGCTGCCATAAGCAATTGTACTCAGTATTCAACAAACACAAGCAGCAGAGGTAGTCAAACAGGATTTGGTTTTAGGTGCAAATAATGAATGGACAGTATGGACAGAATGGACCTGTATTTGAGGTCTAAAGTCCAAAGTGACAACACACCCACATACAGTACACTGATGATTACACTTAAATGTACCTTATTACAAAGTTTACCTAACAAAAAGTTGAATATGACAATTTTAAAAGACAATAAACTGAAATCTATTGATGTTGCAACAAACCTAATATAGTAAATCGGGTCCAGCTACTCACCAGTTACAGTAAAGGGGATTGTACATGAGGCCATACAAAGGTATGTTGTGACAATGAGACCCCTCTCCAGTGCTGCTTTAGTGCCACCAAGCACATTACACATTGACACTTTTTAATTTACAGTGTTAATATAGATGCTACAGTAAATCATAGCAGAAACACCACCTCTCACTGTGTGTCCAGTGACAAGACACTCAACAGGCAAAGTGTTAGCTGGGATCACCATGGAAACAGATTAAGGATGGAGCCCTGTGTCCTTTCCACACTTCCTACACAGGTTCTGTGGTCTTCCACAAATGCACGTGTGCATTTATACACACCGAAACATAACCACTACCAACAACTAGGGCCGCTCCGTCAGCCTTAGGTCAGTGCTACACTATATATTTCAAAGCTCTGAGTTAAACATAAACACAGCACTTCCCTGTCATAACAATCTAGTGGCTTGGGAACCCAGCAGTTTGTTGGTATTGCAGTGATCCTTCTTCCCTGTAGACACAGGGGCTACATCCACACGTCCTCCAGGCTTCCTCTGGCTCGTCCCTGGCCCTCAGGACGACTCTCAGACTCTCTAAAGTTCCACAACGTCAGGCTGAGAGAAAACCCACACTTTTCAAAGTGTCAATCACTTATGATTAGGAACTTAAGGTCAGCTATGTGGAAAGACATTAGCCGGGAGAATGAGGAAGTGTGTTCACAGAAGGGAGCTCCACATTATAGGAGGAGAGACAAAGAGAGGCAGGCAAAAGGGAAACATGAGGCAAAGAATCAGGAGGACCAGCCACCTGTTATGAGCTAATATGTACCATAATTACTGTAAATTATGAGCTTTATATTTACTTTTTTCAAGTCACCAATTTCACTTTACTTGGGTATTTTTGGGCTTATGGCTGCTACATTTTAAATTGCATCTATTTCTGAGACTGTGAATCACAGTCCATATTCTGTAGTCCTCTGGGAACCAAGAATGTTTGTTCAAAATGTCATGGTAATCCATCCAACAGCTGCTCAGGTAAATCAATCTCAACCAAAGTGGTGGAATGACCAACAGACTGACACTGCCACCCCTAAAAGCCATGCCGCTAGTATGGCTGAAAACACATGTGACCAACACTACAAGACAAGAGTCACAGCTTATTTAAACATATATATGCTGTAACTGATGCTGTAGCTGTTCAGGAGGAAACGCTTCACCCGTAGCAACTGGTGCAGGACCTTCACTGAAGCTACGGGTCTGACTGTAGAACAGTTCAAACTGGAAGAGGGTACTGTTTCAAAATAAAAATACTGCATTAAACAGAAAAAGTCAGACTCACAGAAAGCAACGGAGGGTTACAGTGTGGTTCTCTTTAACGAGAGACAGGTGCCTTTTTTTGCACACTTAATAAAACTGTAGGCTGCTGGGGGTGCTTTCATGCTTTCATTTGGTAATGCAATCCCACGTTCCACCTCTGAACCCACCCACCGTCTCTTTTGCAGCAATATGCTGTGCTTAAAGAGGGGTTGAACTTTATCATGGTATATGAGAGGGAGACATTTTTCTCTCTTTCCAACTGTTCTTCCAGTCAACCTCATAAAGCTCAAAACCCCAAACTGGGCTGAAACTGAATGCCACTGTACAGTGACATATGCAGCCAATGAGCTGTCCTCTGTTCATAAAGCCCTGTGTGAGGACAAGGACAGCCTGAAACCCCCGATGTGCAAGTTTAACTATACAACTGCCTTTTGAAATCAATAAATGAATAATGATAATAAATGTGTTTTAAGAGTTCCCCCATTTATCATCACATTTTTATATATTTTCAGTCTCAGGCTTCATCCACACTAATACTCCAGACACACAGGTGTTTTATCATTCTTTCACAAATAATCTCCATTCATACTACACACCTGAAAACGCACATCACATGATCATCACGTGCATTTGACATACACATGCCACTTTAAACAGAAAGCAGATCTTCTACTCTGTGGTTGGTTGCTTATTTGCAGGAAATTCTACGAATGATGAACAGCGATGGAGAAAAATAAGAGCAGATATTTTGAGGTTGGACTGACAAGGTGGAACTGTTACTCACAGTAAGTGTCATAATTTGTTATTAATGTTGAATTAACCATTTTTTAGTCAATGCTGATGTTATTTGTTTTCTCCTGGGAAAGGGTCATGTGACAGCGGCGTGACGAATCAGGGTAGGGGACGTTGTAGCCGACCCAATCAGGAAGTGAACATGGGTGTCTGCGTCATTGTTTCAAACTAAAACGGCATCAGCAGCATTTTCAAAAGTCTCTGTTTTAGTGGGTTGGAAAACGCTGGAGTAATGTGGATGCTAGGCGTAAACATAGCAAAAGTTATGCCTTTTCAAACAAAAACCTATTAGTGTGGATGTAGCCTCAAAAGGGTGGTGACAACACATTGTTGACTCTTTTTCACACATCAAAACATGTTGAATAAGTGCTTTCTTTAAATGCAAAGTACTGCTATTTAAATTGATTTATAAGTAAGACACATTATCTAAATGTTGTGTAATGATTTTGGCTGAAATATGAGCTCTGGCATGTGGCTCTGTATAATGGATCATACTGTTTTCCATTTCGAATGTGAATGTTGGCAGCAGGTGTGTGTGTTCACCTGTTGGCTGCTGAGCAAAATTCTAATCTATTATTATATATTAACATTTGCAGAGAAATGTAAAGCTCAGTTTATCGGGGGTTAGGGCTTAAACCATAAATTATTTTCCTGAAATACCCTCCAAGGCATCCCCATCCTCCCATCTGCTCAAGACAAATGACAGACAAAAATTACTTTCTATACTAACAAGTGATGTAGTTGCATGTTCAGCCTTAAATCGTATTTCCCTGAAAAGATGGAATGAGCCATGAAACAAAGGAGAGGCTAGAAAATAACTTCTTAGGAAGGTCTACTCTGTGAAAAAAAGTTTAAGATGAACAAAAACACCATGAAAGCACTCTCTCAGATGGGTGTTTTTACTGTGCAGTGGTCATTACCTACTATTCAGTCATGGAAGATCTTTAATTCAATCCAGGGGAGGAACCCGTGGAAAGGAAAAAAGAAAAACAGTGACATATTTCTCCACAGATGTCACTGTCTGCCACCATCCCTCAACTCCGACCCACAGGGAATCCCATAATCACCTGTGGCTGATGTCGGAGAAATGCAGTCATAAAGGCAAAGAGCAAGTAAACACAGCAACTAAATAAAGGGCTTCTCCATGTTATTTTTACTCTTTGCAAATGTTTATGTGACCATATTGCCCATGCACACACACACACACACACACACACACACACACACACACACACACGCGAGCACTGCATCCTTAGCAACCCCACCAGTAAATAGTCATGAAAACATCAGCAGAGAACGTCTCTGATGTGGCCGCTGACTGCTTGCAACACACCTTGTAATTGGCAGCATAATTGTTTTCTTTTTCGCTGCTATATTTCACTCTGGCTCAGAGGCAGGCACTGAAGCGGCCTGATTTATGGTGAGCGAATGTGCTGAGAGCTTTTCAAGACCAACCAGCGCAGATGTTTCTGTCCGACACTGGTGAGACTCGGACTGACATTTGCATCATCCGGATATCGAACTGAGTCCGTCAGGGGAAGTGGAGAGTGGGACGAGGGGAGGGGAGGAAGGCTGTGAGGGTAAATCTCCTGCACTCCTGTGGTGCTACGGTGCATGTGATCCCTCCCTTCACCTCCTCCTTTTTCTCTGAAGGTGCCCTGCTGATGGGTACTGCATGCTCTGGCCTCAGCTGGGTTTTGTCTTGTTTTAATGGCCAAATGGAGTGTACAGTTGGGTGTCCAGAAGTTATGTATGTACTATATGGGTAGGGGGCGGAGGGGTAAACGAGGCTTGGGCACGCAGCCAGGAGCAGGGAGCTTCTTGTGGAATGCCATGGAAAAATGAGACAGAGGAATGCAGACTCCACTGAGCAGTGTAAACAGGCTGGGCTGAGAGAATGCTCCAATGCCGCTTTGAAGTCGCTTCTTCGCTCTATCACACACACAAACACACACACACACACACACACACACACACACACACACACACACACATGACCTACTGCTGTGTGATTAACCAAGGAAGCATGATTTTAACTAGTGTCCAGTAAGTTGTGCTTTGTTTGGGGCGGTGACATGAATGCAACCTCAGAAACACAGCGTACAGTATTTTCGGCCCAGCGCACTCTGCCGGGCCGGAACTTACACTCTATTTATTACTCAAACACAGATGCACTCATTTCAACACATGAGCACATACATGCACCCACGCACATGCCTGCACAGTCACACACACACACACAAACACACACACACACACACACACACACACACACACACACACACACACACACACACACAAACATATACAGAAACTCACACCTGCTCTCCCTCTGCATGCACAGCACTTCAAGGCTTCCGGCCCTGCTGACGATACTGAATTTTATGAGCCGAGTCCATCTATCTCCTCAAACCCCCACCCACCCTTTACTGCATCACCCAGCCACCCCCAACCTCTCCACTCCCAGGCCTGCTTCAATATGGTCTTTCAACATCTTTGTTGAGTGTGCCGCACTGATATCAGGCTAAGAATGTCTCCGGTGTAGACAGTAGACACGCAGGCACCGGAGCCTCTACCTCAGCGTCTGAGCCAGCCGGCTGAGGAATCCACTCAAGTGGGCAGGTAAACACTGCTGCCCTTTGGAACACCACTCTTTCTTAGCGTGTGTGTCTGTGAGAGAGAGAGAGACTGTGTAAATGGACAACTGCTACATCAGAACCACTTTCAACTAGGGGTGTGAAGAAATGGAAAAGTCAGGTTCAGGTTTGGAGTCTTGGTTTGGTTTTCTGTTCATTTATTTAAAAAATATATATCACTCAAGGACCACTATTCTCATTCAGGATTTCTTTCACTGAACTTTCTGAGAAAGTGAAACATGTTCTTATCCATATTGTAAGATAAACAAGGGTTTCAGCTAAAGCTAATTTGTTAGCATTCTAAAAACAATATACTGTAAGACAATTTTATCTTTCCAGTATATCCAAATTTGTGTTCACTAAGAGCAATACTATGTTTTTCAGGAACTTTTCCACAGTTACACATGTTAACCCCTGGAAGCTGCCCAGTACAACCACAACCACAATCTGATCTGTTAGCCATTAGCTCCACTAAGGCCTGCTATATCACTTTCCCTGCCCACATTGATCCTACCAGTCCAGTGATCCAAGCCAGCACTTCCCTACTGCTCCATTGTAACTGTAGGTTTCCTCCTAATCCATGATACAGTATCCACCAGCTCTTCTAATGACATTTTTCCTACCTTTCAGAGCTACCTGTCCTGTCTCCCTCTGCCTGCATCATGGTGCAGTAGTTCATCAAGTTTGTCGGACAGTCTGGTGATGTTTACAGTCTTTGGGTTGCAGGAAATAGTGTTAAAAGCCACTAAAAATAAAAGATTAAATAATAACTATTTTGTTTTTTTCTCTCCACTTTGGTGTCTCATTTGAGTAATGCCATAAAGATGATTCTAGCTAAACAAGCTGGGCTAACCTGACTAATGCACAGAGTTTAGCACACTAACTGACATGCTGCCAAATGTTGCTTTGAATTCACTGTATGTTCCTCCTGAACATCCACTGTAACAAACTGTAAACTGTAATTAAGCTTTATTACACTGTGCATTTGGTGTATTTAACCAAAACAAGGTGACAGTTACAGAACCAAACTGAATGTCCCATACCTAGCAGTTTAGGACTGCAAAATCATGTATAGTTAAACACCATCTCTCTACACATATTTAAATTTAATTGATAGAAGGATTTGAGGATCCATCAACAGTCCAGCCTATTACTGTAGATAATAGTGCTTATCTTCCGTGACGGAAGTCTTAAATACTGGACGCAGAGGATTGTATGATAACATCTGCCTGCTCCACCAGCAGCACACACTCAACACCGCTACCAAGAAACACTCCATATATACACTCATAAAAGTATCTATAGTGTGTATACACATTAATCACTTGTCATACTTGATAACAGTATGTATATAGTACACACACAGACACTAACAAAGTAAAGTTGATCCGTGGCTGCTGCTGCTGCTGCTGCTGTCTGCCATTGGAGGGCTTTCATATTCACAGCACTGTGCCACCTCAGTAGGAAGAGTCGAAGTGTCTTTGAACATCAGCACACAGTCCAGAGTCCGACGAATGAACTCAGCATTCACCTACTGTAGTTCTGTCTGGGCGCCAGTGAAAAAAAACTATATAGATAGAGCAAGGTCCAAAATATACTCCAAAGGCTTAATAGAACAAAACGGTTTTGCACAAATTACATTTATTTAGACCTCATTCCTCATTAAAATATATTTGGCACATAATTACAGAAGAGGAAGCGTAATGTTGAGTGTGTTGAGCCAGACTCGATCTGCCTCAGACAACAGAACACAAAGCGTCCTTCTACCACAGCAGCAACATTATTGTGCAGCATTTCCTACTTTAAAGGCCTTTCCACCGTCTTCCACTCTGCCTCTGTATTCTGAGGGATGAAAGGTAAGGCAGGGGAGCCCAGAACAGAGCGTGGCCTGTCATCACTGCTGTGCTGTCACATCATAAGGAAGCTTTTAAACTTGTACCTGTGCTGCCTGGCAGGGCAGGTCTGTTGGTGTATTCTGGTAGCCACTAGATTCATCTCTTCAGCAGGAAATGTTTGTCTGTGATTTAGGGGCCGGCCGATACCACAAAGAAGCAAATCTCCACTACTGGTCCACACAAAGAAACCTTGGTCAGGATGGTAAGGTACATAAAACCCCAACAGCAGTTCATCTACCTCAGCCATGCCTTGTAGCCTCCTTCTCCTAACCTGGAAGCTCTCTGGGTCGGCAGACAAAACATTGCTGTTTTTCTGCAGATTCTTGGCAGCAACAGAAAAGGCCTCTCAATTCAATCACAGACAAACCTAGACTTTTTTTCTTTTTACTATCATTGGCTAGGATTCATCATAAACAAAGATTCAGGATCCTCAATGCCGTGTCCTCTGTAGAAAAAGAGAAGGTACGTCCCTGACAGAGAAGTGTGCTTTACTATTGTCTTTTAGCCTCTGGCAAATGACTAAACCAGTCTGGGGAAGTTCCAGGGAGCTCCTTAAGTCATTTCCTGATGGAATATTTATTTCATGGGGTCACTCTCCTCACTTTCTTCTGGGCCACATCAAAACATGCCTCTTTCTGCCCTTGCTTTGTCTTTAGGGGTAGATTTATTGCAAGAACTCTGTTGTTTTCTCACATGGTGGCTAAACCAACGACTCTGTACACAAGCCTAGGCCATCATTGACAGACACAGAGAGTTGGCAATCCTGAAGGGCATATCCTTTGCCTGCAATTTCTCAGACCAGAACATCTAGTCTTGAGCACATAAACACCAGGAGGGCTTGAATCACAACGCGACTTTATTACAAATAAAAGGAAGCTCTCTGGGTCGGCAGACAAAACAATTATCTGACATAGAGGAAAGTTGCAGAGCCACACATTGTAACATATTAAAAAATATCTACAACACTATATATAGCAAACATGATGTGATTTATACAGTATGTTCATTTGCACCACTTTATTTTTACTTGTTACTTCATGCTAAATTGGTGATTAAATAAATAAATGATAAATCATTTAAGTTATTTTTTTCTAGAAAAAATACCATAAATGCGCTTTTTCCACATTCTCAAATGTAAACATTTGCTGCTTTTCTTTTTTTTATATCAAAGTGATCAAATGTTTTAGGTTGAGCTACCAGGATTACTTAAAGTTAGTTTAGCATACATTTTTATATCAGAATGCCTTCAAATTCCTCAATAATCTCATCACAGTGTTGTCCCTAATATCTCACATTTGGGGTTGTATATAAAAATTCCTTTCAAAAACGTATACCAGTGACCTTACATTTTAGGCATTTAGCAGACGCTTTTATCCAAAGCGACTTCCAAACTCTGGGGTCCCCAGACGTGGGGTGTGAACCCACGACCCTGGGATTAAGAGACTCATTCTCTACCAACTG
>JAVQJD010053710.1:0-21024 GCA_036023655.1 Nannoperca australis | reverse complement strand
GCATTACAATGGGTTGAAGAAATTAGACCTTTGAGAGCAGTAATATGCTCAGATTCCAACTCCTCACTAATCAGTGTGAAGCACAGCCATTCAGAGAGCCGACCAGATGTTTTAATAGAGATACGGCAAACATTGTACATAATTCATATGATGGGATTAAATACAGCATTTCTATGGGTACCAGCACACACGGGAGTCGAAGGAAACGAACTAGCTGACAGATATGCAAAAGAAGCCACACAAACTAATCACATTGACATTGAAATACCCTTTAGTAAAAGGGAAATGACGACAATAATTAAAAGTTGAGAGAAAAATGCCAAAAAGAGTGGGAAGAAGAGAGAACGGGAAGGTGGTTCTACAGAATTCAAAGGGAAGCTGGTAAGATGAGAAGCACAGGAAGAAATTTGATTTACGGGATATGTTACAAAGGAACTTGAGGGAAGAATTTTATTTAATTTTGTTTAGATATCTTAGGAAAACAGACCTAATAGAAAGAATATAATTATAATTGATTTTTTATTTTTTATTTATTTATTTTTAATTATTTTATTTATTTATTTATATATTATTTATTTATTTTATTTTCTCAGTTTGAGGTAGTTGATTCCAGATCCACACTCCATACCAGTTGGTGGCGGTAATGCACCATAACGTTGTTTGCCAACCGCCATAAATCCTGAAGAAGAAGAAGAAAAAGAACAACACAACATGGCTGGATTACAGAAGGGACGCGACTGACGTTATTAGGACACTTTCAAGGGGAAACGTCTGTCTGATTGTCATATGAAAGTATCCAGGCTTCAGACTTGGACTGGTTTCTCCGGCTAATTGTGGGGCTTGTCCCATATGAAGACAGAGTGAAGACAGAATCATGCATAAGATCACAAAGGCGACACTGGCCTTAAACGGTCTTGGCCGGTGTTGTATTGCAGAAAGGCATTTATCTGCTATAAAAACCATTAGCCGAGGATTAGTGTGTGCAGGACATGGGGACGAGCATCGCAAGAATGACGTTTATGATGTAATTATATCCGGGGGAGGAATGGTTGGATCTGCAATGGCATGTTCCCTAGGTGAGTGTGACTTGACCCATAATTGAATGAAAAATAGTGTTTTCAGAACTTGTCCCCATCCACCCAAACCTGTACCTCATTAGATAAACCCATACAAACTGTGATAATTACTCTAAAATATACCAAAATGTAAACTTTGTTATGCAATGGGGGGAAAAAACATGTAGAGTCAATTTGTGATACCAGAAATACCTAAACACTCACAGCTCCACCACAAGATTTGAACAATGCATGCTTCTGTAGTAATGCTGCTGAGACCCAATCTTCTATGTCTGCTGTTATTTTTTTTAATAATTTCTGCATGATTTTTGACAGGCATGGATCCCAACTTGGTGGGTAAGAAGATTCTCCTGCTTGAAGCAGGCAACAAGAAAGTGATGGACAAGGTCCCAGACACCTACAGCACCAGAGTCAGCTCCATCAGCCCAGGCTCTGCCACCCTCCTCAGTGGTACAGTAAACACTTACAATACTATCTTTTTTTGTCTTGTTGAAAGACTTTTTACATTTAAAAGGGCAGTTTTACCACAGACAGGAAAGAAATCAAAACGTTATTTCTGTGGTGATTAGCTTCCTTCCTGTGAGAAGCGTCCTGTTGTAGACTATTCCTACAAGGTAAGCCAGGGATCAGACACTGTCCAGTCACCCAAGCTTAGCAGGGATCATATCTGACCTTAAATGTTCCTCATGTGATAGGTCGCCTGGGATTCTTCCTGACACTATTTCTTTTCTTAGCTATTCTAAGGATGTGGGTTTTTTTACTGCCCAGACTGTAGTGAAAAATCTCTCTCTCAAGTTTAGAGATTTTAGCATCCAGTGAAAGGGAGAGTTTGGACTTTAGCTGGACTTGATAGACTCATCTGTGAAACATCTTGCATGTCCTAAATCCTAGATCTCAGGTCTAGAATCCATTAAAATAGCTGTCTTCAGTCCAGACCTGTGCATTTTGTTGTTTCAGGCCTTTAGGATACCTACCTATATGTGCTGCAGTGGTGGAGGAAGTATTTAGATGCTTTATTTAAGTAAGTCTTTTACATTTGAGGTTGTCAAAATAAAGTCAACTAAGTAGTTCAGTGATAATAGCATGGACAACAACAATGCACCATGATAATATTATTAGGAACAATAATCTTTGTGCAGGCCCCAGTGAAAGATAGAGAGGCTAAAGCTTTGCTTAACATCTTGAATAACACCCTTCACTCTGCTCTCTTTCTGTACCATTTATTGACTTTACAGTGTTAGCCCTTTTATCTGATCAGAGACTTTATCTGAATTTGACACTTGAAATGTCAATAGTGTCTGAAAGGAATGCTGTTTATTTGAAACATTGTCCTCTCACTGGCACCTGTGCAAAAAGTAAAATGTAAAGAGTAATTTTACATGGTGTTTTAAATTCTTATTGTATTGTTTTTAAGATAATTAGTTAAGATGTCGCCATACCACTTAAAATAGTGTATGATAAAGTTCATGCAGCACAAAAGCAAACAATCAGTGAGAGATTATTGATTGCTTTTCAGTATGTTCAGTCTAATCTCAAGACTTTAATGGATCCTTTCTTGAGCAGAGGAGAACACATCCACATTACTAGATTTGCGCCTGGCTGATGGTCCCAGTGCCATTTAAATCCAATCCAGCTCAGACTTGACCCTGATCACAAAGACTAGTCGGACCAATTCCCTTCTACTCTGCACATTATATAAACAAGCGCACTTCCACTGACTTTTATAAAAATTCAGTGTGATTATTTGTAATACATTGGCATACACTGTTGCATTAAATTAGTGCTGTAATTGTTTTGAAATGTATTTGTGCACACAGGCATTGGAGCTTGGGAACACATCACAAATATGAGGTGCAAGCCCTACAAAAAGATGCAGGTATGTTCACTACATTACGTTTTGTATTCTTTTTAAAATCTTTGCAACATGAGGGAACAGTAACTCCACTTGTACTGCTATGTCAATAGTTCAAAAAAGTAAAACAAAAAAACAGATCCTGCTGCAGTACTGAGCATCTCCTCAAATCCTTCTGTAACACAACTCCTTCGTTTTTTCTTCCAGACTTTGTAATTTACAGGCACACTATGTATTTCTATCATCCACCAATCATAGCACCATACAATTTGCGGAGAGAAAAATCTGTGACACTCAGCCACTGCTCAGTCATTCAGCTTAATGAACAAGCAACACAATACTGTATCATATAATCATGTCTATGGTATGTAATTGTTCACATTAAAATGGCAAACAGTGGTTTCATATAATATGCATTTTGTTCATTCCGTTGTGCAATTTATTCCCTTTCAGTAGCTCTGCAGGCTCTGTGGCACAAGGAATGCCAAAGAACCCAATTTATATTTAAAAAAACAAAGCAAAAGGCCATCTCCTGGCACATTCAAATACTGGAGGGCTCTCTGACCAATGCAAGTTTTATTTATTAAAGCCATGTTTTCTATGAAAAGTAAATCATTTTGACATTTTCAAATTGGTACTCATTCCTCACATCTTATAATTATGAAGATTCATGTGAACAACGGGAAGAAGATGAAAGATTATGAGAGTGGCTGTTTGCTCCAGAGTGAACCCGCTTTACGGCTGTGGGTGCAGGCCCGGCCCATCTTGTAAGATGTGGTCGGTGTGTACCAAACACTTGACCGCAGGGTTTCTCTCTGGGCCTAAGATGTCATCATGCAGTGCCTTACAGTGATTATGGTAGTGTACCTCTCCCATTATACCTTCACTCTGCTACCACTGTTTTGGCTTGTTTGCCCATTGAATCATCATATACATATACATATACATATACATCTCCAGCCATAGCACTGCTAGGAAAGTATGCACTGCAGGTCAGCTCTAAATAACCTTCTTTCCATGCAATAAAATGCTCTTCCACCTTAAATGTCCAGTAAGCATTGAGGGTTTAGATTTGAAACAAAAGTTTTTGCCATCATGGCATCATTTTGCCCACATTTCTCTCTATAAAGTTGCAAGGAAGTGTATTGTTTAAATCTTGCACAGAAAGTATGTAGTAACTGATTCTACCCCAAAACTGCATTTGCCCCGCATTCAACAAACCCAAAACAATTTTTGGGTTGGTCTCAGTAAATCTTTCTGCCCAACCACTTATCACAAGTTGCAAACCCACTGCCATTAGTGGTTTTCTGTAGGGTATATCCCCGTACTTTATGGCAAGTCTGTCACCATAGTTACAAGCCAGGAGAGGATTAACCTTGTACAAACACTTTTCACCCCCTCATGTTTAACTAAAACGGTGCTTTCAGGGTTGGAATTACAGTAGCCTAAAACTATATCTCATTTTGCCACTTTTGGCTTGCGGGTAAATATTGACTCACTCTTTGTGTTCACAAACATGTCATTTGTTATTTGCGTTTCCACGAAAATGTTAGCAAAAAAATCCACATCACAAAATGCCATTTGGTCCTCTACCTCAGAGGGCTCTATTAAGCTGGAGTCAGCCGTCCAGCCAAAGGGGTGCTGGTGACCCTCATGGCTCTGGGTTTGATGTATGTAGGTCGTGCCAACCTCCAACAGCAGCTAACAACTTTGATGTGTTCAGCCCAATGAAGCGGCACATCTCTGCCCAGCTATATATAGGGAGAGGGGATACATTAAATATAGAGTTGTAGGCCGCAGGAATAACGGGTCTCTCATTTAGGTTTGGGATGCTTGCTCTGATGCCCTGATCACTTTCGATAAGGAGAACCTGCAGGACGAGATGGCATACATCGTGGAGAACGACATCGTTGTGGCCGCACTCACTAAACAGCTGGACAGTCTGTCCGGTAAGAACAGCATTCATGATTAAAACATGAAGCCCCACACATTTGCAGAGCTCTGTAAGACGTCTTGATCCCTGTTCCATCTGTCTAATGGGAGCCGAGTCTGGCCGCTAATGCCACCACATTTATTCCATCCTGTCCCCAGGTTTTGTTTATTTGTACTCTCTCCCGGTGACTGTTTTTAAAGACAATTTAAGCTCTTGGAGGCATTCATGTTTTTCCTGCAATTTCAATCAAAACCTCACATTTTGGGAACTGCAGAGTCCATCTGAGGACACGTGAAGTGGTCCAGTGACCTATTTAAAAATGCCATGTGCTCCTAAGCTTTGCCACCTCTTGAGACACTAAAGTGCTGACGGTGTATAGTGCTGTATTGCTGTTGACATAAGGCCGACGTTTGTGAGGATCGCAAATGAAACTTAGCACTGCAATGTGCTTGACAGTTAAAGTGGCATTTATATGAACAGTTTTCAACATTTTTGCACCAAACAACGGATGTGTGGTCACAGCACGTTTTTGCCTCATGTGCCTCCCATTTGTCTGCCTCTCCTCTCTCCTCTCATTTTAGCCGTGGTGTTGTTATGCTCAATGCAGTACATGAAAAGTGTGCTCTGTGCCAGCTGGTTTCAATGTAAGCCTGCACTCCAATCACTGAAAACCCATATTTGACATTCATGTTCAGGAACCAGTAGCCGTTCTGTGGATGGGTCCTTCTCCAAGTCGACGTGAGCCAGCGTAGCTCAGGATCCTTTCATGTGTGGGGTGTCCAGCTGCTGATATTTTAGGAAGAGGGGCAGTTTTAGTGCAAAATCTAACAAGCTGGCAGCACGTGCAAAGTGTGGCGTGGTGTTCTTGTAGATAAACACTATTAGTTTGTGCAGTGTGGCAGGCCAAGACCATTAAGAAGACTGTCAAATGTGAACTCCGGCAGCTACCATGTGCCAGGGAGGAAAACCAGTGGTGCTTTACGAGGTGGTTTATAGATCTTCCACTGCTTTGGCTGCAGGCAAACCATCCTCTCGTTTTGACGGAAAAAGCAGCAAAGTACTGATTTAGTGTGATGATACACATGACCAAGATTGATCCCTTTGTTGTGAGAGAGTCACACCAGTTTTATTTTAAGAACCACTGCTTTTTTCCCTTTTCTGTCGCCTTTGTAGTCACCAGTTTTATGTCCTTGTGGTCCGCTAGATAACGTGCAAGTTAAGTACAGGTCCAAGGTGGTGAAGTACGTGTGGCCCATGCCCCACCAGGCAGCAGACTCCATCCCATGGGTCCAGGTCACTTTGGCCAACGGAGAGACTATTCAGACCAAGCTGGTGGTCAGTTTGTCACACAAAACATAGATGTTCATCAGTTCTTGTACATCTATTTCTTTTTTTACCGTTTTCCCTTTTTCTCATCTGCTTTTTAGATCGGTGCAGATGGACCAAACTCAATGGTGAGGCGGGAATTGGGGATACCCACAGTCAAGTGGAATTATGACCAGTCTGCTGTGGTTGCTGTGCTGCACCTATCAGAGGTGAGTATCACGTGCATAAAGTTTAACTTTTGATACTTTATTATAATGTGTGCTGTGCATCTCCCCATGATATTTTATTTATAATTTGCACACTCAAATATTTAAGCAAACGTTATTGTATGTAACTGAGTGAATTTACTCAGTGTTTTTATTATGATAGTAATTTAAATGTCACATCTGTCAGCGTGCTGCAAACAACCCACTTGCCCAGAAGTACCCTTTGTAATATCTTGTTTTTATGTGCAATATATGTAATTAAAATGTATGCCATACAATACAATGCCACAATATTTCAGTAGGATATTTAATTAGATAAAATGTATTTGTTGGACAGCCCACGGAGAACAATGTCGCATGGCAGAGGTTCCTCCCAACCGGACCCATTGCAATGTTACCGGTAATATATCTGCATTATTTACTGCAGTACTATCCGTCTGTCACATAAGTATTTGAGAATGCTTCAGCATCGATGCTCTGTGCAATGCAGCTGTCGGACACAGAGAGCTCTCTGGTGTGGTCAACCAGCCATCAGCTCGCAGAAGAGCTGCTGGAGCTGGACGAGGAGAGCTTCGTCGACGCTATCAACTCTGCCTTTGTGAGTCTTGCTCTGACCTTTAAACTGCTGATGTTGTGTTTATAGTCAGACTTCACATCTGTCAAGGAGATATTGCAACACTTCTATATTTGTATGCAGTGTGCTGTATGTGGCAGGGGTTCTCCATAGACTAAATACCAGAGACACTCACGTGTTGAGCTGTTTTTAGTGACTCATACAAACAATTGTGTCATTGTTTTTCCGAACTTTATACAATACTAATATTTCACTATCCATTTTTTTTGTGTGGAGAAACTCCTTTTTCCCAAGCTGGCTATTTTTATGTGGGCCCGCTGATGGACGGGGTCAACACGGTTGAGTCACGTTTTGGTTTCAGGCCTGGTTTGCTAATTAAACCTGTGGTCTCCCAGTGTCGACCATTACTGCATGGAATGTTTTTCAAACAGAGCTAATTCAACTGCATAGCCCGGCCGGCATCTTCTTTTAATTAGCTCAGTTCCCAAAGCCCTGCCAAACCAACTAGTTAGAGAGGGGGAAAAAGCACTTTCGCTGGCCTGGAGTTCAGCTTTGCTCCTATGTCAGCTAATTTCTTTGTCCACTCAAAGGGATGATGTCTGTATTTCCTCTATTCTGACCATTTTTCATTCTCTGTGAATATGTCTCTGTCTCCTTCCCTGTTTGTATGCGCACCAACAGTGGAGCAATGAGAACCATTCGGAGCTGATTGAGACGGCTGGTTCTCTGTTCCGCGGCGCCCTGTCGGCCATCATGCCGTCTGCAGGTTCACCTCGACAGCTGCCCCCAAGTGTGGCAGGGATTGGCCCAAAGACCCGGGTCATGTTTCCTCTGGGCATGGGTCATGCATCAGAGTACATCAGGCACCGGGTAGTTCTCATTGGGTAAGATAGTCATAATGAAAGTAATGGCCTGCACATTAACGCTACATTTACATACATTTATATACATTTTTACTCCACGTGTAAGGGACATTTTGATCTTGCACATTGCATAAAATAGCATTCTGTGAGGGATATGTTTGTCTTTGCAGGGATGCAGCCCATCGTGTCCATCCTCTGGCGGGCCAGGGAGCCAACCTGGGCTTTGGGGATGTGGCTTGCCTCACACAGCTCCTGAGCCAGGCGGCCTTCAACGGGAAGGACCTGGGTCAGTGAGAACTCTAAACTGACACAAGCGCTGTGACCATAGCACAGTGGTTTCCTCTAAGTTCTTTTCCATAGCCCCATCTTAAACGCATGCTCTTGATCCGAATTATAAAAAGCATCAGCTTTTCCGGTAACATTTATTTGATGCTTTTTCTGTTTGTTCGGCCAAGAACAAAGTTGCTTTTCATAAAAGATGAAATCCTATTATGAGATATTGTGTGTACTTTTTTCCTCTGTTAAATGTTGGGATGTCAAAATAGCACCAGTGTATTGACTTAATGCAGAAAACATATGACATACACAAGCTTAAACCGTGTCCTCATTTTTTAAACTCCCAGTTTTTGTTTGTTTGTTTGTGCAGGAGCAATGCAGCACCTGTTGGAATATGAAACTGAACGCCAGCGACACAATCTGCCCATGATGGCTGCCATCGACCTCATGAAACGCCTCTACTCCACTAACATTGCCCCTGTTGTTCTCCTACGCACTTTCGGTCTGCAGGCCACCAACATGCTGCCAGCACTTAAAGTAAGCTCCCACTCTTTAAGCTTGCACCTCCAAACGTACCAAAGTACATCGCAGCGAATCTGGCCATCCCTCAGATAATATCAACCACCTGATAATATCAACCTAAGCTCCGCCTGCACCCTGACCCCACCCTGCGTCCTCTTTTCTGATTACACAGAGCTTTACTTTAGCGGTGTCTATAATTTCCAGGGTTCTGAACCTAGTACTATGGCATCTAAGTTTAGCCCCAAATTTTAGTGTTACCAAAAGTGTGTGGGTGGGGTGCAGGGCCGGCCCCAGGGCAGCGGACAGCGGTGTTGGCTTGTGTTTTCACACCGCTTTTATTACGACCACTCATGTGAAATGGCTTTATTCCCTACTAAGTGATTCAGACCAACACAACTGTAACTGGTTGTAAAGGCATTTCACTATGGAGGCACTAAACCCTAACGTGACATTTTTTCCATATTAAATGTTGTGAGTTCACTGGTTTACAGGTCTTGTATAGAGGTCTGCAGTGCCACTCGCTTCTAACAGGCTTTTAGTGAGCATGATTCGAAGGTTACAGAGTTTCTCAGTTGGTGTCTCCTTTCCCTCTGCAGGAGCAGATCATGGCATTTGCAAGCAAGTGATGCATCCAACATGCAGTGGACGTTGGTGGATCTCCAGAGACTGTGAGCTTTAAAGGCTGTAAAAATTGTGAATGTAAAAAAAAGAAACAATAAAGATATATTTTACTCTTTTGTGAGTTTTTTTCTCTTGTGTGTGTTTTGGTGCAAAATAAATTCACATTAACAAATAGTACATTGCAGCTGTTCCAAGTATACCATAACATATCAAAAGCACAAAGACTGTGGATTTTATATTAAAATCAGATGCAGATACATTTCATACACCAAGTACTAAATTATCCACATATAATATATCACATGTTCAGGATATGATATCTTCAGGATGTGATGTGAAGATATGTGAAGGGCTTCAGTCTCGGATGGAGCAAACAGTATGCAGACTGTCATAGATAATGTCATGAATCCAGTGTTTGCACAATTTGAAAAATATATTTTATGTTGTAGAAGTCTGTCTCAATACAAAAAATATAAATACACAAAGTACATTTTTTATGTTTTATTAAAACATGAATAGTATACACTTATTTCACTGGATTTAATAAAAACAATTTACATATTGTCAGTCATCAAGTTATTCATACTGATGAACATAGAGGCATTTCTGAAAGATTGTGCAGCATATAAAGTTTTTGCTATGTAAAAGCACTTCCTTTCAAAAGATTTTCCTAATAAAAGTTTACATTATGTATATACAGCAGTAGTTATTGAACATGTTGAATACTAAAAAGACAGAAAAGGCACGGCTTGAAGAGCAGTTACACAGAAAGTTCAAGAGTTAATATTGGATGAGGATAATTCAAATAGTCTACATTAGATAAACTTAGTTATTTAAATATTTGTACAGTTCACAAGACAAATGACAAACAGAATTCAACATTACTAATTATTATTTTGAGCAAACTGCAACAAATGAAGTGAGTTGTGGGTTTAAAACATTTTACATAATTACTGTTTACATTTTTGCTGTATATAATGGCTATAAATTAAGTTGATGGGACTATTGCTAGTCTAAAATACAGCTCAGACCTGGGGCCCCTGCAACTTAGCCATGCTTGGTATGGTATTTTCCACTCTAGACAAAACAAACAATAATGGCTTGAAACTTGAAAATACAGGCATTAACCTCAAACATGTAACAGCTATACAACACAGTCTGTGAGAGGCATCTCTCCACAGCACTCATTTTTCCCTCCCTTCAGTCATGGTGAATCCAACACTACTTGATGAATATGTACAACTCTTTAGTCGAAACATCAAAGCAACTGATCATGTCTTGGCTACAATATCTGCAATTAAAGTGTTATGTGCAAAGTAGAAGAGAAGAAGCTCTATGGTTGTCAGCTGTTCTATTTCCATGATATCTAACTTGTCAAATGCTAGGGGCAAATTAATTAGGATCCTGTAAAATAATTTCCTGCTAGAATAAAAATGAGATTAATTTACAAGCATTTAAAATTGCAAGTATGGTTGCACTTCCAGCAACTAGTCTCTGAATAAAAGGCACTGTACAATGCACACCAGGACCATAATAAGCGCCAAAATACCATGACTGGTTGTATTGCTTCTAAACTACCCTACACACTTAACAGGTAGGTGAGAAAGACATTTCAGATCAGACACCCATAAGGAATCAAAAATGTAAACTTTTTACAAAAAAAATTGTCAGCTCACCATTTGTGAGCTCAACATACAGTAGAAATACCTGGCCTTATAAAAATATAGTGATTTCTTATTTCAACAGTTCTCGAAGTGTTCGCAGGGTGCCGAGGTTGAGGAAAAAGAGGAGGGGCGTGGAGGGTGAGGAAGCGTGGAGGGCCCGGTGTGTGCCTGTGAGGGGACGGGCTGATTGATGGTGGACGGAGGAAGGGAAGCCCCACAATGACAGACTGTCACTCTTAGTGCTGGCTGCAAAGACAGCAAGCTGTTCTTAGTGGATGTCGAGGTTTCTGAAGTAGTCAAAAATGGCCCCCAGGGCCCAGCTTGTCTCCACGTTGTTCACCTTCTTGGCTAGCTGTTGAACAGAGTGACAGGAGGGGTCTCCATTAAGGCCACAAAGAAACACACACCTTTCCTACACCTCCTTTCATACTGATTTGAAAAATCCAACATTTAAGTCTCGTGAAATACTGTACAGACAAAAAATGAAAGTTTTGTCATTTAGCTTTTCATATTTTACATCACTTTACCTCCCACATCCACTGTCCACAGTAACCTGGCTTTGATTTGCTCACCTGCAGCACAGTGTTGTCCTTGAATCCAAAGCCCTCCTTTAGCAGACATGTGATATATGTCATATCCATGCAGAGGAAGGGGCTGATAGCTCGGTATTTGGTCATTTTGTTGCACACTGCAAACACAAAAAGCCACAGCTTTCAGACATGATTTTTAACACAAGTTTCACATGCCATTAAAAAAAATACATTTCACACACGGAGACACCTCGCTGCATCATATATGATGTAGTTACGTTCCATTTATTAACAAACAAAAAAACGGCACCTTTTCTAACTCCTGTGCTACATAATTAAAAGATGACCTTTCTGTTTTGTTTGGCTGGATAAACAGCGAGGTGCGAGGGGAACGGCTGAGGGTCAGCACAAGGCTGCGGGTGGGTGGCAGTGTTTAACAGCTCAGTACACAGTTTGTGTGTTTCAGTATGTGTCAGACCCCAGGTGGTGTGTGGCTGTCAGGTGCCCTCCTGCCTGGGCCAGACAGACATCTTCAGCTCAGCTGCCAACCGAGCCTGAGCCAGACTTGTTCCACGAGACCATGTGACAGTGTTCTCACAACACAAACAAACACACCAACTCGTATAGCAAGTTCCTACTTGCTATAAATCTGCTTCTACATGAATATTACAACTGTCACACACTCAAGCTGATAGGCATGGTGTATATCGGTTAAATATAGGCTACTAAAACATTTTATAGTTATGTTAACATATATTTACTCTATAATAAATTACATCTCCATCTCCATAAAACATTTAAGCAAATAATCGGTTACATTTTATTGTAGGTAATAAATTCAGCATAAGCTGTGCCACTTTGGTGCAATTGTTCCTAGTGTTTGGACACAAACAAGGTTTAGTGCTTTTGTTGTTTAGAGCACAGACTATCTTGCATGAAGTTTCAGTGGTCATACTGATATAAATAAACTGTAAACTGTTTGTTTCATACACAAGTTTATCCAACCCTGAAGAAAATAACATGTAACTCTTACCTTCCTTGGCTCGCTTCTTAAAGTCCCTGACTTCAAGTGCACCACCTCGACTGCCCTCTGTGCAGAAAACACACAATTTGAATACCTATCTTGCGCAAAAGATGACAATTAGCATGGCAGATAATGGCACTGGAAGGTTACTCTTTTGGTCTGTGCCCACTCACCAATGAGGCCAGACTCCACAGCTCTGTCGAAGTAGTAGGAGAAGGCGTAGAAGACGCTGCTGCCCTTCACTTCATAGGGCTGGTGCACTATTCCTTTGATTACCTTCATCACCTCATAGTAGCACAGCTTATAGCCTGCATAGCCTGAAGAGAGGAAGAGAGAAAGGGTAAATGTAGTTTTGTCAAAGAATTATTGAAAATGGTGGAGTAAACAATGAGTTAAAGGTGCTTGGATGCAGCGATGGTTGGAATGCAATCGGGAGAGTCAATTTGAGGTCAGCCAGGGGCTGAAGCTGGGGGCTCACCAGATAATATACATGGGAAGCCCCAGAAGGACAAGTTTCACACAGCCCCATGGGTATGGTTGGCTAAGTTGTGCCGGCAAAACCATGTGCTGACAAGAGCAGCAGTTAGTGCTGCCCTGTTGGGCTGACTATTTTTACCACATAATTGTGAGCGGTCCAGATCAAGCCACTCGTTACACAAAAAAAATAACAACTCAGGGACAAGCCCAGCATCTTTTGGCTACTTGACTGTGGTATGGGAGTGACTGCCTTATTTGTGAAGTTAACTGACAGTTTTCTTTCGTTTAAATACAAGGTTGACTGCAGTATAATTGTTCAAGAGGGAGGACAGAGAGAGAGAATGACAAAACATGCGTTTGGCACCAAGGTTACAGAAACTTCAGCGGGTAAATGTTCTTATGTGAGACTGTATTATACTGTACTATATTGTGTTCCAGAGTTGAGAAAGGAATGCATGAATTGCTGGATCCAAGGTACTGGGAAGGCAATCAAAACCTCAGTGTGCTTTTATCTTACCGTCTGGAATCCCGCTAACTTTGTAGGTGGTTCCTCCAAAAGTCACATCTTCTCTGAACTTTTTTGGGAGGCAGGAACTAGTGAAGACTTTCCAATCTAGACCTGGGAAAACAACAACAAGACACAGTTTGCCATCTCCCAATGAAAGAATGACACAGAGGGAAAATAGAAAGGTGACAAAAGGTACTAAATACTCTACCGTCAGCTCCTAGTGCTCCAAGAGTTGCCAGTCGAGCCGCATAAAGTCCATTTCCAAGGTAGCTATAAGATGGTGACATACATTTATGGCATGTTTTTAGATAGATATGTATGTTTTACTCTACAGAATACTAAAAACATGAGTTTTCCTGTGCAAAATCAATTAAATCCATAGAAACTGTAGCATCTTCTTTGTTATTTACCTGTGTGTGTAGAGTTGATATGTGTGGTTGAAGAGGTTGAACTTGGCAACATAACTGGTGGGAGCAGACTGAATTGTTTTCTGTTGGATAAACAACTACTGTTTAGTGGGGAGGGGTTTGTAGGATCATTTTTGAACAGACCACATAAAATGTTTCATTCACCTTTGACTTGGGAAGGAATGTGATCTGTGTAGATCCTCCACCCAAATCCAGGATGCCCACTGTCTTCCTAGTTTTGGAGTACAAGTGACCTGTGGCAAATAAGCTCAAAGTTAAACAGACCGCACTGGCCGAAGGATAAGGTAATGTGTAATCTTGTGAATTTATCACCAGTTTCAGTTTGAATTATATATTCCTTTTCTATATTCCTTTTTACAACCACTAGCATCAGAGTGATGCATATCTTTTTATACCTTTAAGGTTTGAAGCTTAAAATTGTTGTTTAAAATAAATGTGGTGGTGCCATAACTGTGTGAAAAATATGGTGAGATTTTGCTTGTTTTTGCAACTTGTTTGGGGCCAGTGATTCAAGCTCATAACCTCAGGCAGGAGACATGAGTCTTTCACTGCCCAGCTTCTGTGTACACTGGAGCCTCAGATATGAGCCTCCTGACCACTAACACCACCATAGCAAAACACAAGCAATGTCTTACCTGTAAGGAAGTTCACTGTGACCCAGGCGAGGACTCCTGAAATAGCAAATGGGTGAATAAGTAAAAAAATATATATATATTATTATAACATTATTATTATCGCATTTGAATGTGTTTAAGCTCAAAGACTAAACTTAGAACTGATATTAAAGTAGCAGAGTTGATGTAACTAACATGCACTGTTGCAGACCATCCCAGGTAATTACTATTGTCTCAGATGTCAAGTTATTGCGCTCATGAAATTAGGATAATGAATGGCACATACTGCATGATGAAACATAACATTGTGAGGGTGTCTTAATGAGTAATGTGGAGGATCCCACTAAATTATTGGGCGTGGGGCAGCAACACACTGGCATATTTATTTGTCTCATTGAGGTAGTAACAGACCTCTTGTAAAAAGAATTACGAGAGCAGTATTGTTTAATACATCCTCAGTGAATGAGTGAATGAGACAGTTAAATCACAATATCTCTGTCAAAAATAAGTTGTGTGTACTATATATAGTACAAATTGGTTACAGGTGGTATAGGTTAAAGGTCAACCTACCTTCTTTTGCTCCATTCATTATGGAAACGCTGTTGTTTGGCACAAAGAAAGGGGACTCATCAAACACCTCTCTAACCTGTGGAGTAGATTTATCATCATTTCATTACTATTATCTACTGGATATGCGTTAAAGCAACACACTTATTACACTACACACCCAAATACTCTTCTGTTGTTAAGATACAGTCTAGTCAGGCTCCAGAAGCCCGTTCTGTTTTAGATTGACAGATAACTCGGCCACAAGCATGGTTGGAACAGTAGCCTGGATTTAATACTTTAAATGACAAATATGGTTACTCCACACAATCCCACAACAGCTGTTTTTTTGCAACATGATAGCCACCAAATGGGCAGACTTGCTGCCTTTTTTTCAGTGACACTTGTAAGCACTTAGTGGTTTCTCATCCCGCTCCTTGGCGGGACGGGTGGTGTTTGTGCCAAACTGTCTGAGGGCAGAGAGAAAAACGTGCCTCACCTCCTTCAGAAGAGCGATGGCCTTGTCTTCAGGCAGAAGACGGAGACCCGCTGTGGCCTTCAGGACCACTGGGGTCCACTTCCAATCATCCTCTGGCACTATCTTCTTGGCAATCTTCAGCAACTGCCGGATGGTGTTGCCACCCTGCAGAAGAGATGGCAGTCAGTTACAGGCAGCTTATCAGGACGCATTTCATAATCGAAGTAAGACATTTTTCCAGTGATCAAAGTCTTCAAAAATATATACAATTCATAGGTTGGTAAATACAGCAGACAAGTGTGGGCAGCAGTGACGGCATCAGCATGAGGCATTTTTGTAATTACGCAGTGTTTACATCACATGAACCCAACCCAAAGAAAATCCCTGCGGTTTGGTGGTTTGCAGATAGTGATCTACTCCCTAATATACCTGATAATTAATAATAAGTAATGGTGCAAACATCATCACAACACACATACCTCCTCAGGGTTGTCCTTGTAAGCAGACAGTCCAGGCTTCACGGCGTGATACATTTCATTGTCGAGAACTGGCAGCTCCACTAAAAAAAGAAGTCAGTGTCAGTGAGCGGCTCGTGAACCGGAGTGCAGCACAGTATGTGATATTCTGGGATAAAACAGAAACTCAAGTACATGTAATTGCATGGCTTTTCTGTCACAACTCATGATATTTAGACTGTAGCACTTCACCTACATCCTGATTCAGTTTTAGAGGTCTGTTTCCTACACAGCTGAGTCAGACAGGCAAATTAAAAGTCCACCTCAGCTACTTTTAGAAGCTGTATTGCCCGTGCACTGTGCCGGTGCATGTTTGTCTTTACACCACACAGTGCATGACCTAACAGAAAGCAGACAGAGCGGGAGCCAGCAGCATGTGCGAAGCCCTGCTATTGGTTTAGAGAGAGAGAGAGAGAGAGAGAGAGAGAGAGAGAGAGAGGAGAGAGAGAGAGTGGTGCACATACCAGGGTCTTTCTGGATGAACTTATAGATGTGGATCCTGCTGCCGGTGCTCCCGGCGTCAAACATGATCCCGTAGAAAACCCGGCTCGTGTTGACAGGGGAGGGGGCTTCAATCACCGAATGGTAAACCTCAGGTGGATGGTAGGGCAAAGGTGCAGGATGCACGACTTCGGGCACCGGGTGGAAAGCATCTGGGATAGGGTGGATGACTTCAGGTACCGGGTGGAACACTTCGGGGATCTCGGGGTAGTTCGGGACACCGGGCTGCGAGACTTCAGGCACCGGGTTGTTGACCTCAGGGAGGAGGTTTTCCGCGTTGGCGGAGTGCTCCCGGTAGCGGTAGAAGTGGGGGACGTAGCGGTGGTGCCGGTAGTAAGTCGCCTCCGCCAGGAGGCTCCCAGCCAGGAGCCACACGGATAAAGTGAGGAGCAGGTTCGGCGTGGCCATTGTTTTCACAGCCGGGGAGAAGAGACAGCTGGATGAAATGGGAGAATTGAGGAGAAGAAGCCCCGCGGGATGCTGGAGTTAGGAGTGAAAGATTGACAGGGGCCCCGAAGAGAGAGCAGTGAAGATGGAAGGAGGCAGAGTGGATGCGATGCACACTCAGGACTGTCCGGTCATCTGTTTACAGTATATAAAGACATAAGGGCTTGGCATAGGGCCACACCGAGAACAGCCATCCACCAATCCTGTGGCGGTCCATCCCAGCTCAATCAGGAGTCCCCCCCTCCTGTGAGCTGAGCTGGAGACCGACTACCTGCCTACCAACAGCATTTCCTTTTTTTTTTCTTGGGAGGAGGAGGAGGAGGATTATTTTTGGTTATGTTTTTCCCCTCCTCATCTTTACTGGTTATTCTGGAGCCAGAAAATCCCCTTAGGAAAGGAGAAAGGGGTTTATAAAGAAGTCAAAATGAATGGCTCACTGAAAAAAACCCAAAAGAAATGGTCCTAAAATACGTTTTATGGATGTATTTAAGACTTACATAGAAACTTGCCTCAGAAATTCCTTCACCCTGCAACTTTCACAACTTCAGAAGCTGCTTAAATTAAGTGTGATGGGCCTACGTTTCTATGTGGCTGTTATAAAAGGCACATCTGTAGACTTTTGAAATTACTGCAGTTTTTAAAAGGTAGCAACTCAGATATTACATATTTCCAATGTTTGCACTCATTTTTGGAACAAGCAAGTAACAATTCAGAGTTATAGAGGAAAGGAGAAATAAATTATACTCTTAAGTATTTTTGTAAGTACTGGGTACCTACAGTATAATTTATTTCACCTTTCCTAAAATTCCCAGTTGTTATTCACTTGTTCCTGTACCTACATTTCAGTACAGGAACCGGTAAGTAGGCCAGTTTTATATGTATTGATTTATACCACGAAATGACACATTGTGGGAAGTTACCCTACAGTAAATTGTGGGCTGTATTATAAAGTGTTACCAGAAACCCCAGCTCCTATGCCAGAGCGGAAATGTGACTTGGTATGTATTGTAGAAATAATGGATTTTGGTTTTGTTCTATTAGGCATTACTACCTCTACTAAATCATGTTCAGTAGCTGGAATGAATCATGCATGTATTTAAAATCCTTTCAACCTCCTCATCATAATCCTACAATAATCACCACATTAAATCTACTACTGTCTTTTCACCAACCTTAAAAAATGCAAATGTGACCTGCAGTCCAGCTGGCATACCAGTGGAAATAATGTTAGCAATCATCTCACTCCCACTCATCCCTGTGTCAACCACAGGCTTTCCAAGGGAAAAGATATTTGGGCTTTCACAAGAAAATGCATGAAAAGCATGAGCGGCTGTTTCTGCACTTTAGGTGGGTGGATGGCACGGCACCATAATCCATGCTGTATCAGCTAATGCTTTCTCATGTAATGTTCAGAGCTACTGGTTTCAGTGCAGGATGCAGAGGCATCAAGGATACCCCACAGCAGTGGAGCACAGAGGCACAGAATCTCTGAGACCTTACATGAACTGAGATTTGTACTGAGCTGTGATATTTTCCACCCACATTGTATCAACAGAAAGAGGACAGAGTTCTGAAACAGGAGGCGCTGGTAGTCTAGCAATTGAGGCATCCCTGGGGAACTGACCCTGCCCCAACCCTGACTTAACATGTGCTTATATGAGACTGTTTCACCTCATGCAGCAGGCGAGTGAGCCAGAAACCGAGCTGTCGGCCAGCCCAGTCAGGGGGGTAAGGCAAGGGCAGAGGTCCTGCAGATGGGCACTAGAGTGCGGGAAGTCCACGGAAAGGACAATGTGGGGAGGGTGGAGCTTGGCACCAGTGTTCACCCATCATGCCATTCCACTCCCAGGACACTCAACTGTGCAAAGCACTGTTCCAACACTGTAATTTGGACTAAAAATATTGGACTTTCTTTCCTCCTTCCTTTTTTCTAAATACTGTGGCTACTTTTTTCAATCCTGCGGCTCACCAGAATGGTCGTTCGCCCCTATCAAAGCGTACATGTGCAGGACCTCTCGCTGACTTGTGCCCATAGACATCCTGGTTGCATGTTAACAGTGTGATGATGTGACTAATAAACCCTATTAGAAGTATTAATGAGTTCCTATTTTGTCTGGCGTGTTTTCATTTTGAAATCACAGATATTTTCTTGCTGTTAATGTCCAGACACATCCTGCGGTTATTTGGGTAATGTGCAGTCTGAATAGCTGCAATTCACCTTAGGCCATTTGATGCATGAATCATAGCATGTTTTAGCTTTAAACACACACCTACTTTTATATTACCATAATAATGTGATGCAACGAACTGCCCTTCAAGTTAAATGTCACATGCATTTAGATTTTACAACATCAATGTTGAATATCCACTAAAATAGCATACAATAAACTTAACAAATGCAATGGAAAATCTGTATGTTGCCAAATCATGTTAGGATGTCATCCAAATGTGCACTGCTATGGTAAAAACTAAAGTACCCCTCTACAGCATGACACAGCACATTGCAAACACAGTGTTTTAAAACGAGACGTAGTTTCAGTACAAGTTTTGGTATTTTGTTTCAAGTTAACTGAAACCGTAAAGCATGAGAAGGGACCCCAGCTTTGTAATCTGCACTGTGCAATATATCATTAATATGCTGCAATGTTACCCTCAGGAATGCCATGTTTGTGGGTGTCCTACCCCAAAAGGTCCATTGAAGAGACCCAAACCTTGTCATTACAATTCCAATGATAATGACAGCTTTGAAAAGCTCAGGGTTATTTCAGTTTTCTCTCCTCACTGTCATAGTAATTACCTTTAAATTTAGTCTTCAAACTCTGTTCATGATGCCAGAGCAGAGTGCGACCCTACATGATTCAGTTTACAGTAGCTACACCCAACACTTTTGCGATATCTACGTTTTTGTTTGATAAATAATCAGCACCGGAGGCTCTCAGGCTCCTGCAGAAAGCTAAACAAGATAATGGAGAGAAGTCAGTGGTTTTGAGCTTGAATTATGACCTGTGCTAACTTTACATTGTTTCTTCTGGATGAGCTTCTTCGAAGATGTAAGCCAACTGCATTTACGTTGATCTTTGTGGTTTTCCCATAACTCCAGCAAAAAACAACTGTGGAGATGGCAGCAAGTAACACATAGTTCTTTTCAGGACAACACGGACAATACTGCTGACAGGAGCCAGATGTATCTCATGTCATCATGTGGGAGGAGATCATGTGCAAACAGATCCTGTTTGATAGAGCCCAGCATGAGAAGACTATAATTACAAGACAAGTGACAAATACAGCCATTCTGTGTCAGTCCAGAGGCTGCTGAGCAGAACAGACATCTGTATCGTATAATGTCCCACAGTGATTGGTTGATTGATTTATTAAAATCTTTATACGGGAGAAACTCACAAGTACTCTTTTGCAGCAGGAGAAATCTAAATTGCAAAACTGCAACTGAAAGTTAAAAGATGCAATGATAAACAAATGCTAACAAGGGTATTCATTAAAACAGTCACATTGAACTGGTGGTAATTTTTCAATGATTGAAACAAATTTGAGAATCCCATGAGTGGGTCAAGCCCAACAGTATTCTGAAGGTTATTTCTAGGTATTCTGAGATCATTAGTCAATTAGTTGACTGATTAGTTGACAATATATTGCCAACAATCATAATAATTTGTTAATTGTTGATTAAAACATTTGATGTCTCAAAGGTATGGATGTGCTGTTTGTCCATGTTTTTTATCATTAACAAAGACATTTAATATTTTCACCTTGTATTCTGGGAAATTCTGAGGGTAATTTTGTACTGTTTTCTGATATTTTACAGACTAAACAATGTATTAATTAAAAAATAATCAAGAGATTAATCAATCATGGTCAAAACATTGGTGATACAATAAAATCATCTTATCCGTAAAATATTATTTTCATTTAAAGTTTAGTTCATTTTTATTATCATTATTCTCCAATAGCTTAATGATGATCTCTGTAGCATGCTTACCTGTTTGTTGTATACATGTACATACATTCCTGTATTTTACACACCTTTA